>CM032628.1:13604184-13678819 GCA_019097785.1 Fraxinus excelsior
TATTTATATTGGAATATAATATTTAATCAATTACTCACTTATATTTTATCATAATATATATTTTTTTTTTTTTTTTTTTTTTATTATATATATATAATAAGATATATATCTCACATTTATTCAATTTTTATATATCATTCATTCATTTCTAAATATTTATTTTTATTAATAATATTATATTTTTATTTTATTTTATCATATAATAGTATTTAATAGATAATATATTAATTAAATTAATAATATAATAATTTTTTTTGCACTTAAAAAACCCGTTTATGATATTATTAACATTCAAACAATAATAAGTATTATATTACTAATATTTCATTAATTACAAATATTGTTTTTCTTATTATAATTTTATCAATTTATATTTTATATTTTTATATTTTTTCATAATATATATATTTTTTTTTTTTTTTTTTTTTTTTTTTTGTTAAAATATATATTTAAATATTAGCATTTCAATTTTCAAAACATAAAAAAAAAAAAAAAAAAAAAAATATTATAATTGTAATATTTAGTAGCAATTTTATATTCATCAATATATACTGCTATTTTTATATATAATAATACTATTTTAATTATTTTTACAATATATATCATTTTATATTATAATATTATACATATTTATATATCATTAATTTTTTATATTACAAAAAAAAAAAAAAAAAAAAAAAAAAATAATTATTATATTAATATATTATTAATAATATTTTTTTTTTTTTTTAGTTTACAATTCATTTTTAGGTGTAAGAATTACTCAATTTCTCATCATATGTTTGTAGACAGAGGTCTAATTCTTAATTCATCTAACAAATTATTCATAATTTTTTTTTTTTTTTTTTTTTTTTTTTTTTTTTTATTATATATATATTATAATTATGTATATAATTTTTTTTTTTTTTTTTTTATAATCAAAACAAGTGTAGTTATATTAAATCATAATAAATTTTTTTTTTTTTTTTTTTATTGGTTTGTTTTTCATACATAATATAAAAAAAAAATTTAAATATAATTATTATGAATACCATTTATAAAAATTTTTGTTTTAATATTTATATCATTAATTAATATATTTTATTTAATACAAATAAATTATATGAAAATAATATATCTTCTTATTTTAATAATATAATCAATATAATCATTTTCATTAATAAATAATCATATATATCATAATTAATTACTCATTAATTAATTATTAAATTTATCTATCATAATATGAATCATTTTTATATTTTTATATAGCTTATAATTTTAATCATCAATATTAATTTATTTAATATTATTTCATCCATTTATTTATGATGATACTGAAATTAATATTGAATATAAATTACATATTTATAAATTAATTTTAATTTATTTTATTCCATTCATAATATTTTATTTATAATAATTAAAAATAAAATAATTTCATACTTTTTAATTGATAAAATATATAAAAAAAAAAAAAAAAAAAAAAAAAAAAAAAAAAAAAAAAAAAAAAAAATATATCATAATTTAATATTACATATCCACATTTATCATACATATATAAATATTTCTCATCATTATTAATATTTAATTAAAATATATATCAATTTTTTTTTTTTTTTTTTTTTTTATACATATAAATATATCATGTAATCCATATACATAATATTATCATGAGATAACATATATATTATTATAATATAATTAATAATACTATTGTAATTTAAATAATCATAATTATTAATATAATAGGCATTAATAATATTAAATTCTTATCAATATAATTTATAAATAATTTTATAATTTTTTATTAAATTTCTTATTTTTTTTTTTTTTTTTTTTTTTTTTTTTTTTTTACATATATTTTTATTATTATCATATAATTATTATTTTTTTTTTTTTAAATAAACTGAAAACTATCATGATTTCATAATTCATAAATAAATAATAATTTTTTACATTCAATTAATTTTAGCAATATATTTAATATAATCATCATATCATAATATTCATTATCCATATATTTCATATTATTTTTCAGTATATTTGTAATATCTATAGTATAAATTAAAATAAAATATTATATATATCATTTCAATATATATATAAACATATATCATTTATATTTTTCATTATATATTATAATATTATTATTTTGTCGAATAAATTTTTCATATCATAATTCATATAATTCAACAATGCCATCTCATTTGTCACTTAATTGATAAGCTAATTAAAATATTATAATAAAAAAAAAAAAAAAAAAAAAAAATTTTAAATAATATATTTATTATATATTTTTTTATTTATAATATAAATCGCCACGAATAGAGTCTCTGGCCCGACAATGCACAAATACGATCCAGTTATATATTATCATATATATTTATATAATATTTTAATAAAATTATATATAATTAATAATTCTAACCTATTAATATTAATTTCTATATAATTTTTATTTATTTATTCATTTCAATATATTATATTTTTATTATATTTTATATATTTAATTTATGTAATAAAATAAAAAAAAAAAAAATGTTAAATAATATTATAATAATCAATTATACATAATTATAAGATAATTATATTATACCATATATATAAAATTACAATTTTCATCATATTATTTATATTAATATAATAATTATAAATATCATAATTTTTTTCCAATTTTTTTTTTGATATATTTTTTCAATATCTATTAATTCATATTATAATATATTGTGATTTCAAAATATATTCATTAATCTATTTTTCATTTATATATAATATATACATCTAATCATTATTAAAAATATTAATAAATATTTAATTAATAATAATATAATGGCATAATAATTTCATATAAATATAATTTCCATAATTATCTCATCATTTTTTATTTAATTATTATAATTTTCATATTATATTAAATATTTAAAAGTTAAAATTAATAGTTTAATATAAATTTCAAATATTTTATATATTTTATTAATATTTATTAATCATATTTATAATTAATTTATCTTTTTTTTTTTTTTTTTTTTGTTTTTATCAATTTTCACTATGTCTTTAGTCGTTGGGATTCACAATTTGGTCATATAATGATTCAAATTATTAATTCAATCATTACAATATCTAAATTAAGTTTATTAAATATACTAATTTTTTTTTTTTTTTGTAAATTATATATTTATACAATAATAATTTTATTAAAATAGATAATAAATAAAATACATATATATTTTAAATAATAATATAATAATATTAATTAATATATTTAAAATTTAATATGTATATTTTTATTTTATTTACAATAAATTATTTATAACTAAATTAACATTTATATACATAATTTATATATATCAATAATTTATAATATATATTTTAAAATATTAAATAATATCAAATTCAATAATTTTTTTAATTTTATATTATTATTAAAATTTAATTACATATATAAATTACAATCATTTTATTAATTTATATCTCAATTATATAAAATACCAGTATTCATATAATTTATTAATATATTTATTTTTTTTTTTTTTTTTTTTTTTTTTTTTTTTTTTTTTTTTATTAAATTATGATATTTTTTACAAAAAAATTTTTTTTCATCATTTTTAAATTAATACTTATATATGGTTATGTCAAATAAACTCAATCAAATTTTTTTTTTTTTTTTTTTTTTTTTATATTTTGTATAATCATATAATAATAACATATAAAGATTTATTTTATATTTTAAAAAAAAAAAAACATTTATTTATTATTAATTTATCAGTGATTATACATAAATTATTGAATCATGATATTAATTCAACAATCATTATTAAATTAATTGATAGTTCCATTAATTCATAATATTAATATATATTTACATAATATAAATAAATTAATATTTCATACCAAATAAACCACATGTAACTATTAATCATAGCATAATTAGTTAAATACATATTATACTATGTAATAGGTGTTTTCAATCCATATCATAATGCATAAAGTTCAAAGCATATATTTTATTTTAATTATTACATTATCATATTAATATTTATATTACATAAATTTATATGTTTTATCATTATAATATAATATTTCCTCATTTTTTATATATATAAAAATTTATTTATATAATTATACATTTAACTCATTATTTAATATATAAATATATTTAAAATCAACATTATTTAATTTATTATATAAATCATAATAAAAAAAAAAAAAAAAATTTATATAATTTTCATATTGTATAAACATAATGAATTTTTTTTTTTTTTTTTTTTTTTTTTTTATTACATTTTAATATTTAATTTTTTTGATATATATTATATACATATAATTCAATACTTTATTTATCTTTTCAAAAATTATACATCAATATATATATTATAATTCATATATTATATCATAATAATTATATTTATTAAAATTTTTTTTTTTTTTTTTTTTTTTTTTTTTTTTTTTTTTTTTTTATAATAATATAATTAAAATTACAATAATTATATTTTTTTTTACATATATTAATACATAATATATATATATTCCATATTAGAATAATATTACAAATATTATATATATAATTTTTATCATAAATAAATATTTTCATAATATATATTTTAATAATTAATTTATATACAATATTTTTATATTATATATTACTTAAAGTAATAATATATATTTTTTTTCATTTCATCAAATTTATTAACATAGATAATTATAAATCATTAAAATTATATTTTTTTTATAATCAATTCAATGAGTTTATTATTTTTATTTTTTTATATATAAAATTATGTATTCATAATATTATAAATTATATAATTATTTTAATATTATTATTCAATGCAAATTATATTATTTTTATTATTATATTTTATTTTTTTATATACTAATTATTTATTTTTTTTTATAAATAATCATAAATTACAAATTTTATATTCCTATTATTTGATCATATACTCAATATTAATATATATTTTTAAATTTAATATTGAATTTTATATCATTTATAATTTTAAAAAAAAAAAAAAAAAAAAAAAAAAATTAAATATTATTAATTATAAAAAAAAAAAAAAAAAAAAATTTTTATAATTAGTTAAATTTATCTTTTCATATATAATCATATATGATTTAGGTTTCTATTAATATTTGTTTAAAAAAAAAAAAAATAACTTAAATATTATTTATTAATAATATATAACAGATTAATTCAATAATTATTATTTTATTTTATATTCATTTATTAATTATTATTTATATATATATAATGCAAAAACAAAAATTTTATTTTTAAGTAATTTTTCAATTTTTATTTAATATATATTAATTTTCATAATAAAAAAAAAAAAAAAAAAAAAATAATTTATTTAAATATAATCAATTTTATTCATTAATCATTATATAAATATATAATAATATTTTAATAATTTTTCCATAACAATAAATTACAAAATACATTATTTCAATTTTTTTATTCTACTATATATATATTTATATATATACATTATTTTTATAAATATATTTGTTTTTTTTTTTTTTTTTTTTTTTTTTTTTTTATATTAATAATTTAATTATTTTTAAATGAATTTTTTTTTTTTTTTTTTTAATTTTATTTAATTACAATATCATTAATTTTAAACTATAATAATTAGTGATATTATAATTATATAATCTATATTTTTCATTTTATATATTATTATAATATAAATCATTATTATACTATTAATTTTATATTAATAATATAACCATATTTTAATATATCATATGTGCAAATATAATATAAAATTTTTATATATCATATTATCAATCATTCAACATATATTTAATCTATAAATTTAAGATAATTTGTTCATATTTTCATCACATAAATTATTCATAATCATTTTTTTTAATATTATAATATATTTAACCAATTTTTTTTTTTTTTTTTTTTTTTATTTGTTCATATTTAAATCATTTTCATTACAAAAATATAATTTAAAAATATGATATTTATTAATATATTACAATTACATTCATATAAAAGTTATATAATTTTAATAGCTATAATCTCATCATATCAATTTTTTATTATTTATGAATACATTACATGATATTTCTATATACATATTATATTTCATTTATATTATAATCATATTTAATGCATATTATAATTTCATATAATATATTATAAATAAAATTATATATTATTTATTCTATTTTTTACATTTTTTTTTTTTTTTTTTTTTTTTTTTTTTTTTTTTTTTTTTTTTTTTTTTTTTTTTTTTAAATATATTTATAAAACCCATGATCAATAGTCATATATATGTAAAAAATTTATATATAATATTTCATATATATTTTATATTTATTATAATATACTCACATTATTTTTATATATAAATTAATAATAAAGATTTTTTTTTTTAAAATTTTATTAATACTCATTATATATTAATATATATTAATTTATTAAATTTATATATTTTTTTTTTTTTTTTGATAATAAATAATTTATCATATATTATTATTATAAATAATCATATCAATTTAATTATATATTTTTTTTTTTTTTATCATACTCATTAATCGTCATTATATATTTATCAACTAATATAATTTTCATCTAATTTACACCAAATAAAAAAAAAAAAAAAAAAAAAAAAATTTAAGTATATAAAAAATACATATCAAATTCATTATCATAAATTTAATTATTCATATTAATATAAATAATAAATTTATATATATATCATCATTTAATTATTTATATTATATTTATATTTATTTTATTATTATAAAATTAATATCAAACTTCCATTATTTTTTCATTATATAAATACATTTACATTTATATTTTTATATACATATTCTATTTATTGTTAAAATAGTTATTATATATATAATATTTTTTTAATTATTTTTAGATATCATTATTTACATATCATTTTTATAAATAAGTTAAAATAAACATATAATCATTAATATTATATATTCATATATTTTAATAAAATCATATACATTTTATATATACTATTATTTTAATAATATTTTATATTTATAACATAAAAATTATGTTTAAAAAAAAAAAAAAAAAAAAAAAAAAAAAACTAATACATTTTAATTAATTATTAAAAAAAAAAAAAAACATAATTTTTTTAATTTTTAAATTATTATCATTATGTTATTTTATTTATTTCATCTCATATAATAATTTATTATTTATTTCCATATTGATATTTATTCATATTTTAATATCAATTGTTAAATCTATCATAATTATGTTCATTAAATTTATATCAATATTTTCATTATTATTATATTTTTTTTTTTTTTTTTTTTTTTATTCTTGTTTTTAATATGATTATATCATCATATATTTTTTATTTTAATTTAAAATTAAATTCATTAATTATATAAAATGAGATATATTAATTATATAATTAATTATTATACCAATAATTAATTTATTAAATATAATCAACAATATTAATTTAATTATTTATATTTTATCTAAATATAAATTAATTATTTATACTTATTTTTTTTAAATAAATTTAGAATTCAATTTCAACATATTTATTAAAATATTTTAATCATAATTAACATATATTCATCAAATATATTACATAGATATATATATTATTATAATACATAAAATTACATATATAATTCTTTATATATCAATAATAATTAAATAAAAAAAAAAAAAAAAAATTATATATTTAATAATTAATACATAATTATATTAATTCTATTGTCATATTTAAATTATTTCATTTTTTTTTTTTTTAAATCATTTTTTATATCATTATTTTTTTTTTTTTTTTTTTTTTTTTTTTTTTTTTTTTGTTTTTTTATAGATAATTTAATTTTTTTTTTTTTTTTTTTTTTATTAATATAATTATAAATATCATAATTTTTTTTTTTTTTTTTTTTTTTTTATTTAGTTTTTAATAATACAACATTTCAATTTTTATTTTTTTTTTTTTTTTTTTTTTTTATAATAGATTTTATTTCATATATATATATTTCATATATAAAAAAAAAAAATTTTACAATTAATTTCAAAAAAAAAAAAAAAAAATTTTATCATAAAAAAGTCACATCATATAATTATCATAATATTCAATTATTTATTTTAATATTTAATATATGTAAAATTTTATATTTCAATAATTAAAAAAAAAAAAAAAAAAAAAAAAAAAAAAAAAAAAAAAAAAAAAACATATATTTTTATATTTTAAATAATAATTTATTTTATATATAATATCATTATGTAATTATTCAATTAAAATTATATATTTTAAATTAATAAAAAAAAAACTTTTATTTTATTATAATATATATTAATAATATTCATGATATGGTAATATTTATTATATACACATCATTAAAAAAAAAAAAAAATTAAAAATTATACATCTATTATTATTCATATTTTTATCAATATACACATAATATATATTTATATTATATAAAATATTATTAAATATCATTAATAAGATTTACAAATAATCTATTATATAATCATTATAAACAATTAAATATTTAAATTATTTTATGATTATAATATCATTTCAATTTTTAATATTTATATCCATTTTTCTTCCTTTTTCACCACGATCACCGATGTTGACCTACAAACAAGATTTGTAACCAATTTAGCCATGTTTCACGCATATAACGATGGATATCCAAGTTAAACTCATGAATTAACAGTGTAAAATACACTCCTATCAACTCCCCCAAACTTGAATCATTGTTTGTCCTCAAACTATTTCATAACTTATCCTACATGACACATGGTTTGACAATTTGCCTTATCTCAGGATTGGGACAGCATGAAAGAACATGGGTAACTACTACTGTGCAACATCACATCAATCTCTACATATTATATGAAAACTTGAAGTGTGTGTGTGTAAACTCATGCCAACATAGTAATATCATGATTGACTCATTCCCGATCCCATGTGGTCAAATTTTTCCTTCCATCCCTCGAACGATACACACTTCCCCCAAACTTATTCTTTTCACTCAAGTATCCCGGGGTGCGTCCTAGGTTGAATTCATCAAGTTCTAATCATGTCCCTCTCTTAGTCCAGATATGTTGTATTATCATAAGTTCACACTTTGATGAGTAGAGGTTCTCCTATTTCTTTGATTCCTTCAACCTTTTAGATTAGACTCAGCTAATAAATTCGTATCAAGGATATAGTTTCATCAACTGGATGTCTGGGGCTAATCAATGATGTTTGTATGTGAGAATGCACATGCTACTTATCAAAACCATGTTTTTTTTTTTTAACATCTTTCATTTGCTTTCTATGTAACCTCTGTAGCGAGCTTTAGGCCGATGACTCCCAAGTCTGATGACCATAGAGCACCAGGTTTTAAACCCTTGCAGGCTTAATCACCCGAGTTACATAGGCTCGAACAGATGTCCTTATTATTTTTTTTTTTCAATGATTAGTGCAATGCCCCTGTTCTTTCTAGACATCCAGTTTCTAAAACCACTCCCTAACTTGAATCATTCACATGGTTTTCATCTCATTGGTCTCAGCTAATCCACACAATTTAGCAAGCATGGAACCCTTACTCATCTCAGTGTTCTGTTGTAACAATATAACATTTAGACTATTCTAAACTTTTGGTATGATATCATATCTGATGTGGTTTCTGGGTGTCATCACTATGTTCACTTAGTTCTAGATAATGGGTTAAATCACTCAACAGTATACTAGCATGAGCATCATGCGCAGAATAAATCAAGTTTCACATAAACATGTATTGATTAACCTAATGAGCACAGTTTTCCTCCCCACAGTTCAATCATAGTCCAATAATACTCATCATGGTTAGCAGGATTGTCAAACCCACACAAGCACACAAAAACTATAAACGAACCTAAGAATGCAATAAAAATATGTTTTTTTTTTTTTTTTATACACAAGAAAGAAACGATCATGCATAAATTACTAAACTCCATCCTCCAAACTTGAATAACACATTGTCCTCAATGGGTGGAAATAAAAAAAATAAAAAATAAACAGGCATGGAAGAAGAAAGACAAACAACATAACAGTGCAGAGGGGAAAGTAAATGGAGTACAGAAAATGCCCCTGATCAGTGCTGGGAGGTAAAAGGAACGTCTGGTGCAGCACTGTCATCAGCAGCCGGTGGGGGTAAACGGGCGAGGATCTGTCGCATAAGCTCTGACTGATGGGCCAACTCAGTGCGCATCTCTCGAATATCGGTCTCCATAGCGCCCAACCGATCCCAAGAGTCATCCACCCGCATCTGAATCCCGTCCACCCTACCTACGTAGGTGTTCAGACGCCCAGCCAAAACCTCCACTGATCGGCGAGTATTCAGACCCTCCCTATTGGCTGCCACGGCAAGGGTCCTGGCGGTGATCACATCATCCCGAATGGCGTGCAAAGTGGTACCCATGGTGCCCAAAGTCTGCCCAAAACCCGCAATATCACGACCAGATGCCGTCATCGTAGCGAACATCTGGCGGAGCAGCTGTGTGTCAACATCTAATGGTGCCTGTGGTGGTGGTGCAGCATACATATCGGCGTCATCGCCCCCCTGTGCGGGCGCAGCCTGATGCTGCCCCTGAAACGCCCGCTCCTGGGCTGCCCGGTGCTTAGCCCGAGCCCGATCCTGAGCCTCCAACGTGGATTGTCTGATTACCGCACTGGCTTTCTCTGGAAGCTCACTGGAGGGAATAGGGACTCCTGCCTGGCGACATAGACCACTGATAAGGCATGGGAAGATCAAGGAATGATGGCGATCAGAAGTGGCTCCCAAGTAGTGAATTTGGTCATATATGAATGTAGCCAAGTCAATCTTCTGTCCGCGCACTAAGTGATAAATCAAACCGGCAGTGGGATCAGTGAAAGTGGTCCGATGGGAAGTGGGCTCCACATTGTAGCACATAAAGAGCCATAGAATGTCGATGGAGGGAGTAAGCTGAATCTGCTCCCTGACTGGGGTCGGCAGTGGCCAAGCATTCGCACGCCCCAATAGTACCTCAGCGACAGTCTCCCAGTGAAAAGCCCCAGGGACAGGTGTAATGTCGTCCCAAGTGAGGCCAAAATAATCCTGTATCACCTATGGAGAGAACATGATCCAGCGATCCCTGACCCAAGTCTGATGCTCGTGCTCTGAGCCGGGGGTGTCGATATCAACATTGAAATTTGCATAAAACTCACGAACCAAATCGACATACGCTGGGTGTGGACGATCAACAACCCTATCCCATCCGCAAATACCCACCAAAGTGGTCAACTCAAAACCTGGGAAGTCTGATAATCGGACCGGTCGTTCCAGCAGAGGGGTCCAACGACTGATGATCTCAGAATAACGAGTATAGGCCTCGGGGTGTAGGAACCGACGAATCCCCCTTTCAGGTGCCCGAGTGCGGGCTGTGCCTGAAGTACTAGCTGCTTTCTCCTTTCCTTTCGCGGTACGCTTAGGCGGCATCCTGTAATACAAAACAAAAATGAAGCAAGTAAGGCATATGTGAAGTAGGAACGGGCAACAAGCAAACCAAAGCAAAGAGCCAAGGTATTGCAGGAAAGATGACATAAGAGATGAAAGAATGCGAACTAAGAGCAATCATGTAGAGGAAAGAGGTGAAACATGCAACCAATACCAAAATGAAACTCATATCACGGTAAAAGTAAACATGGGATATCTAAAACTATAGTAGAACAAAGAAGAAATCACAAATGTAAGTCGAACAGGAGCAAAAAAAGCAAATGGAAATGTGAACGACTGTGCAACTTCGGCCCGAGACACCGGCATGAAAACTCGAAATTTTCCCGAGCAACTTTCAGGCATATGAAAGTGTACAATGCCAACTATAACATATCCAAAATTCAGGCCAAACGGAGTTCAAATGGATAGAAAAATAGGGGGCCGAAGTAGGTGACGTGAGATGCCGTGAACCTATGTAATATCTCATATGTGGAATTCAAGGTGGCATGGACATGGCAAGGCAAGTGAATGCATAAGGAACTCGTGTGATAGCGTGGTGCAAGCATAACAAGCAAGCAAGAGTGCTCAAGTGGTGGAAAAATAGCCAAAAATTTCACAGAGACAATTCATCGAACACTTGGCAAGCAACCTACAAAGTTGGAGATCTTAATGGCTATGGCAATGGAAGAAAACCCAAAATTGTAACCCAATAAAACCACACACCACAACATCCATCAACTACCTAAGCCCCCACGCCTCAATCATCAAACATAATCCAAAAGAGCACAAAAGGGGGAGGGGGTAAGGGAATCCTTACCTTCGGTCGGTGTGGAGGCGTAAGGTCTAGGGGCACGAGGTGCAATCAAGGAAGTGCGTGGTTCGGTTTGCTAGGGGCGAGAGATGGAGTGATGGTGTCGGAAATAGTGGTGGCGGCTGAGGGAGTGAGGGAAAGGAGTGGGAAAAATGGGGGAAAAAGGAGAAGTGTCGGGTTAAAACAAAAAAAACGCCCCCCCATTTTGTCCTCTATGCGACCGCATAGAGGAACTGGATGCGGTCGCATAGAGGAACTGGATGCGGTCGCATAGAGGAGTCAGTCAGGGCCAGGTTTGGCCCTGGAGCCCTCAATGCGACCGCATTCCTGGTAGCACTATGCGGTCGCATAGACTACCAGGAAAGCATTAGGCAGCTTCGTCCCTAACGGAGGTCGGGTATTGAACATGCTGGACCCTCCAAACCTAGACTACGTGCCAACATGCTAAGTCCCATAAGATGCGCAAACTTGCAATTTAACACTGCCAAACTTACCAACGTGAGCCCGGGGACAAGGTGTGAAGAGACGTAAAATAGTGGACCGTGCACATGGGTATCCCAAAGAAGCATGAATGCCACTCAATAATCAAAAGTCTGATGCACCACACTCAAAATAGAGAAAGACCACGGAACCACTTGGTGAGTCCTCGTGAAATGCAAGCATATCCGAAACAAGGAAAGTGAATTGGAACCACGAAAAGAGCTTGGAAATGAGAAACGAACATTGAATAAAATCCCCTTATGTGGTGAATGAAAACCCCCATGAACAAACATTCCCAAACGATATTGAAACATAAAATTCACTCCCTAATGTACCATAAAACAGTGAGACATAAACGAATCACACAGCAATCCCAAAATGCGGTATGGTACCTCGATAGGCGTGCAATTTTTTTTTTTTATTTATATAAACTCCAATATCATACAAAACATATAGAGAGCAACATAATATGCAATTGCCTAGAAAAACAAAATAGAAGGAAAAGTGCATGAAACTAAAAATTGCTTAAATGAATTTGCAGAAAGCAAAGTAAGTAAAAGGGAAGAAACGATGGGTTGCCTCCCATCCAGCGCTAGGTTATAGTCGTTAGCTCGACTGTACCGTGGTGGAGTCACTCCGGAGGTGTGAGATGGACGGTGGATTTGTCCCTGGAGGAGTCACCGATCCAATAGTGCTTTGGCGTTGTCCATTCACCTTGAAGGTACCTTTGCTCTCGTGGGTGATTTCCACAGCCCCATGTGGAGATACCTGTGTGACAGTAAACGGGCCAGACCACCTTGACCTCAATTTTCCCGGGAAAAGCTTCAGACGAGAATTGAATAATAAAACCTTTTGTCCTACAAGAAACTCCCGTCTCTGAATATGCAAATCATGATATTTCTTAGTTCGCTCCTTGTAGATTTTTGCATTCTCATAGGCCTCCTGGCGAAATTCATCCATCTCATTCAACTGAAATATCCTCTGCTCTCCTGCAGCTTGTAGATCCAAATTTAATTTGCGAAGTGCCC
Source organism: Fraxinus excelsior (assembly GCA_019097785.1). NCBI lineage: Eukaryota > Viridiplantae > Streptophyta > Magnoliopsida > Lamiales > Oleaceae > Fraxinus > Fraxinus excelsior. The sequence goes on from CM032628.1 coordinate 13,617,940, forward strand.
AATAAGCCCGATGCTCCAACTCTACTGGCAAGTGACATGCTTTCCCGAACACCAGCCGGTATGGTGACATCCCGATAGGTGTCTTGAATGCTGTCCTGTATGCCCATAGCGCGTCATCCATCTTTCTGGACCAATCATTCCTCGAAGAATTTACTGTGACCTCTAAGATTCTCTTCAATTCCCTGTTGGATACTTCAACCTGCCCACTGGTCTGAGGATGATATGAAGTGGCGATGCGATGTTTTACCCCATATTTACTCAGAAGCTGTTCAAACTGGCGATTACAGAAATGTTTTCCCCCGTCACTGATAATAGCCCGAGGTGTGCCATAACGGGTGAAAATATGTTTCTTCAAAAATCAATCACCACTTTTGCATCATTAGTGGGCAAAGCCACTGCCTCCACCCATTTGGAGACATAGTCAACTGCTACGAGAATATACTGGTTGGAAAATGAGGATGGAAACGGCCCCATGAAGTCGATTCCCCAAACATCAAACAGCTCCACTTCCAAAATATTCTTCAATGGCATCTCATTTTTTCTTGATATATTTCCAGTTCGCTGACAACGATCACATCTCTTTACAAATTCAAAGGCATCTCGAAACAACGTAGGCCAGTAAAACCCCGACTGCAAGATTTTTGCCGCTGTCTTAGAAGCCCCAAAGTGTCCTGCATAAGCTGATGAATGGCAATGCTCCAAGATTTTTTGTACTTCCTCTTCAGGCACACAACGTCGGATAATCTGATCTGCCCCACGCCTATAGAGAATTGGGTCATCCCAAAAATAGTACTTCAAGTCTGCAAAGAACTTCTTACGCTGATGAGCTGAATATTCTGGTGGTGGGATGGTCTTAGCCAAGTAGTTCACAATATCTGCATACCAAGGTGCTGTCTCCACACTGAATAATTGTTCATCTGGAAAAATCTCATTAATGTCCAACAACCGGTCCTGTTGACCTAATTCCAACCTGGAGAGATGATCTGCTACCACATTCTCACTGCCCTTTTTATCCCTGATCTCAATATCGAACTCCTGTAGCAACAAAACCCAACGAATCAACCTAGGTTTTGCATCCTTCTTAGTCATCAAGTACTTCAAAGCGGCGTGATCGGTGTGGACAATTACTTTAGATCCAACAAGATAAGAACGAAACTTATCAAATGCATACACCACTGCTAACAACTCTTTCTCCGTGGTCGCATAATTGAGTTGTGCATCGTTGAGGGTCTTGCTAGCGTAATAAATCACATGAAAAACCTTGTTCTTCTGCTGCCCCAAAACAACTCCAACAGCGAAATCACTGGCATCACACATCAACTCAAACGGTAGCTCCCAATCCGGTGCAACAACGACAGGTGCTGAAATAAGTTTTTCCTTCATAGTTTGAAACGCCACCAAACACTCTTCAGTAAATTCAAATGGAGTATCATTCATCAATAAGTTACACAATGGCTTAGTGATTTTGGAAAAATCCTGTATGAACCTTCTGTAGAACCCAGCATGACCCAAGAAACTGCGAACACCCTTCACAGAAGTAGGTGGTGGTAATTTCTCAATGACCTGGATTTTTGCCCGATCCACTTCAATTCCTTTAGGTGAAATCCTGTGTCCCAATACAATGCCCTCCTGCAACATAAAATGACATTTCTCCTAGTTCAGTACCAGATTTGTCTCCTCACATCTCTGCAAAACCAAACTCAAATGATCCAAACATTCATCAAATGAAGACCCAAAAACTGAGAAGTCATCCATGAACACTTCAATGAACTTTTCAACCATATCAGAGAAGATTGCCATCATGCAACGCTGGAAGGTAGCAGGTGCATTACAAAGGCCAAAAGGCATTCTACGGTAGGCAAAGGTACCGTAGGGGCAAGTGAAAGTAGTTTTCTCCTGATCATCCGGTGCCACTGGTATCTGATTGTACCCTGAATAACCATCCAGGAAACAGTAATGTGTGTGACCAGCGAGTCTCTCCAACATCTGATCAATGAACGGGAGAGGGAAATGATCTTTTCTGGTTGCTGTGTTAAGTTTGCGATAGTCAATGCAAACTCTCCATCCGGTAACTGTTCTGGTAGGAATGAGCTCGTTTTTCTCATTTGGTACAACTGTGATTCCCCCTTTCTTTGGCACAACCTGAACAGGGCTGATCCACACACTATCAGAGATAGGATAAATGATGCCTGCATCCAGAAGCTTCAGTATCTCAGCCCGAACCACTTCCTTCATGTTTGGATTCAGTCTCATCTGGCTGTCCACATTGGGCCGAAAATTCTCCTCCATGAGAATCTTATGCATGCATAGCGAAGGGCTGATCCCTTTTATGTCGGCAATGGTCCAACCTAATGTTGTTTTATGTGCCCGCAGCACCCGTAACAGTTTTTCCTCCTCCAGATCACTGATTGTACTTGAGATAATAACGGGAAGTGTAGATAACTCACCCAAGTAGGCATATCGGAGATGTGGTGGAAGTTGTTTAAGCTCCAATTTGGGTGGCTGCTTTATAGATGGCAAAGGTTTTGATGGACCAATCCCAAGTTCTTCAAAGGCCTTGTGGCGTGTATATGGGCGATTTGTTTCCAAAAATCGTGCACAAGTCTCCATCTCACTGGATTCAGATTGTGTGGATTGAGAATGCACAATACAGGCCTCATAAGCATCCGACGGATTGTGAAACAAAAATGTGTCCTGTACTGCCTGGCTGATGACATCAATCTTGAAACAAATGTCCACTTCAGAAGGGAACTGCATGGCTTTGAACACGTTGAATGAAATCTGTTCCTCACCCAATCTCAGAATTAGCTGCCCCCTTTGAACATCGATCAAGGCTCTCCCGGTAGCTAGGAATGGTCTGCCTAAAATGAGAGGAATATCCCGATCCTCTTCCATGTCCAAAATGAGAAAGTCAGCTGGAAATATGAACTTTTCCACCTTGATAAGCACATCTTCAATGATCCCCCGTGGATATGTAAGAGATCTGTCAGCTAACTGGAGTGTCACTGTTGTTGCTTTAGCTTCTCCCAATCCAAGTTTCCTGAAAACAGACAATGGCATTAAGTTAATGCTAGCACCTAAATCACACAAAGCCTTATCAAAATAAATATCACCAATTGTACAAGGGACAGTAAAACTCCCTGGATCCTTAAGCTTTGGTGGAAGCTTTTTCTGAAGTCTTGCGCTAACTTCCTCAGTGAGCATGACTGTCTCATGTTCTTCCAGCTTGCGTTTGTTTGAGAGGATATCCTTCAGAAATTTTGCATAGCTTGGCATCTGAAATAGTGCATCCGCAAACGGGATATTGATATGGAGCTTCTTGAAGATTTCGAGAAAACGCTTGTATTGCTGCTCCATTCTATGTTTCTTCAGCCTTTGAGGAAATGGAATGGGTGGCTCATAAGGATTTACCGAAGTAGTTGTCTTTTCCATTGATGTCTCTGATTTCTCCTTTGATGCAGTTTTAAGCTTTTGCTCCTCCGTTTCCACAGACTCTTCTTCTTCCACAGGTACTACCGTGTCTGGAACTGCCCCCGGCTTCTTAACATGGATTTCTGGTAGTTGTACCCCACTTCTAGTTGTAATGGCCTTGGCATGCTCCCTTGGATTGATTTCCGTATTACTGGGTAGATTACCTGGTTGTCTAGTTGTCAATGCAATGGCCATTTGCCCCATTTGAGCCTCTAAATTCTTTATAGCTGCATTCTGATCATGAAGTGTTGCCTCGGTTTTCTTCATAAAATTGTTGTTGGCCTCCATGTACTTTGCAAACATCTCTTCTAATGGTAACTTTTTCTCTGGAGGTGGAAACTGACCCTGTGGTCTCTGTTGATTCTGATTGCTCCATGAGAAATTTGGGTGCTTTCTCCAACTCGGATTATAAGTTTCTCCAAACTGATTGTTCTGTTGGCGTTGCCCCCACTGTGCAAAATCTGCATGCTCCACCCTTTGTAGTAGAAGTGGACATGCTGCTGTGTCATGGTCAGCCCCACACTCATTACAGACCGACCACCTGGTTTGTGCTACATTGGCGGTTGGTTTCATATTTTCGACCTTGTGAAACAATGAATCAATTTTTGCTGACAAGGCTGAGAAGGCATCTACCTCATAGACCCCCGATCCTTTTCTCTGAACGTCCCGTTCGGATGACCACATAGCTGAAGTATTGGCAACTGTCTCAAACAACCCTAATGCTTCATCAACATGTTTTCTACACACTGATCCACAGGATGACGAAGTCGATCATGCTCTTGAATGATGGATGCAACCCAGTGTAGAAGTATTGGACCTGGAGTCCCTTGCTAATCCCATGATGTGGGCACTTCCGAAGCAGGTTCTTGAACCTCCCCCAAGCTTCATCAAATGATTCAGAATTGCCTTGCCGAAAAACAGAGATGTCGTGTTTCAGCTGTGCAATCTTGGCTGGTGGGAAAAACTTGGTACAAAATTTTTGTGCTAAGTCATTCCATGTCGTGATGCTTGCAATAGGTTGAGAGTCCAGCCACTCAATAGCCTTATCCCTCAAAGTGTGTGGAAATAATCTCAAACGGATAGCATCAACCGAAATCCCCGGATATGAGAAATTCTGGCACATCTCCATGAAACGAGAAACGTGAGTGTGCGGGTTTTCTTCAGCTCTCCCATAAAATTGATGCCCATTTTGGAACAGATGTATGACATCAGTCCTCAGCTGAAAGTTCGGTTGCCCAAAAGGTGGATAGACGATGCTGGACTGACATTGAATGATTTGAGGAATCATGAAATCCCCTACTAGCATATTTCCTTCGTCCACAACTTCGTCTGCATTTTCTGGAACAACAGGATCTTCCTGTGCGTTAGCCATTAGGTGTTGTTGTGCCTCTCGAGTCTCTTTTTGAAATCGGTGGAGAGTGCGTTCAATTTCAGGATCAGCTGGAATCAATTCACCTCCAGACGACCTTAGCATAAAACTGGAGAAACGAACACCAAAAACATTCAGTACTCAAAGAAACACAATAATTGATGAGAGTAAAATTGACAAAAATAGCAGCAAGTGCACGGATCGTTCAAGTAATAAAAATGGGTTTTAAAGTCCAAGTATCGTTCCCACGAAGATTGAGTAGTTTAGATATTATTTATCTCGACCCTAACCTAAAGTAAACGAATCCAAAGAGATTTTTATGAAATTGTGAATTTTTACTAAATTGAACTAAAATTATGAAATTGAATGCAAATTAACTAATGGATTGCCAAATGTGAATGTTTGATGAAAATATATGTATGAAAAGCGTACTAGGTTCCCGAATCCCCTCGTAAGCTCACCTCTAATCCCTATTTCACAACTTGATGACACAATGCGTCGGTTGAAGAATCAATGCTCCTATTTTATTCAACAATCTCTCTCGAGTAGAGTTGAACCTATTCTCGCATACCATTTGACTATATCTCTATGACAAATGCAAATATACAAGAATGCATGGATTTTTGTGAACACTTAAAGACTCACGTAAAGCATAGCGGTATATCTCTATCCCCTATCGAACCCTACGATGATTTGTATCTTGTAGAATCTATTCCCTTTCTCTCGAATGCATGAAATAGATCACCCAAACTCACATAATCATTGCGCATATAATTATGGAGACGATAACGTGAATACAAACCATTCAACACTTAACAAATATGTTTAGAATCAAATTGCAAAATAATAAATTAGAAGTTTACAATACGAGGTTCATCGTTCACCTAGCACAAATGAAACTAGCCTAGCATAACTGAATTAAAATAAAGAAATAAATAAATAAGGGAAGACATCACCCAATTCGTAGAAATAAAGCTTGAAATCCTTGGTCTTGATGTGAAAATCCTTGCCCTAACCTTTGTTCTTGCCTCAAAAGGATGAAATTCTCTCTAGAAAGGCGTAAACCTAGCTTCTGGACGTTATTCGGCTTATATAGGAGTCCCCAAGTCATTACCATAAGTGTTGGATTCGAAATAGGAAACTCGGAATCTCGCCACTTTTTCCTTCTATGCGACCGCATAGAAGGAATGAATGCGGTCGCATATAAGGGCCTGTTTGTGCTCTGGAATTCCCTGCATGGACCAATGCGGTCGCATGCAGGGGACCACTATGCGACCGCATAGTGGTAACATCTTTCAATTCGTGGCGATTTGGTCCCTGAATCCTATTTTTCCACTTTTCGACCCTTTTTCCATCTTCTTCTTGTTCCAATGCACACTTTCAATACTCAATTGAGTCTTTTCATCTCCATGTACTCAATTTCTTCTCTGAGTCATCTTTTGAGTATTTGCATCTTAGTCCATGAACTTTGATTTGTCTCCTTTTTGGTCCTTTTTATCCATTTTTCTTCCTTTTTCACCACGATCACCGATGTTGACCTACAAACAAGATTTGTAACCAATTTAGCCATGTTTCACGCATATAACGATGGATATCCAAGTTAAACTCATGAATTAACCGTGTAAAATACACTCCTATCAAACGGTACGATCACAGCAAGCGGCTCCAACTGCTGCTCGAGCTGGCCCTGTGTTAGACACGAAGGATCGGAGTCGTACACATACATCGTGGAGTCAGCAAAAACAATCTCCACGGCAATGGCATGATGATTCAAGATCGCTGGAACATATATATGTGTACAAGCATCCCATGTCTTTCCCCCGAGTCTCCGCAATATCCCTACAACCCATTCGGCCATATATTCAGGTAGCACGTACTTACTACCCATACATAGCAACGACTCATGCTCAATGGTAACAGTACCCAAAAACTCAGTGTTCAGTATGAATCGGCCAGACATATCAAATGATTGCGGATATCGTCGAGCTCGATCTCGTAGTAACTCCATGGCCAGGTCGATGTGCTGCATCAGGAAACACCAATAAAAAAATTAGCGAGTTATTTCATTTCAAAAAACAAAAAAATAATGTATACATAATAAACAACAAAATGAATATTTCACTTACATCGTCGGCGAGCCACGTCCCTGAAGTGGTGATCTCGCGAAACCACTTATATGCATCTACTATCATCTTCGAGCCAACTTGGCGGCTTTGTCTGAAAATAAAAATTGAAAAAATGTTGAAAAAGATATAGATGAATTAGCGTAACATACTTTATTTAAATTCTATAATACTTACTGGGGCTTAATTATCCTCAACTCTGCCTCAAAGACTTTCCATTTTGCTGCATCCACCTCCCGGAACAGATTGGGGTACGTCCCGTCAACGAACATCCTCCTCTTGGCCTCAGCCGTAAAGGGAGAAACGACGTACTGCGAAGGCAATCTGACCCTCTTGCCGACCACCTGCTCCGGGGCGTCAGCGGCATGCCTTTTTCCCGCCGCTACGTCAGGTGTACGCTCGCCCTCCACCTCGGGAATAACATCATCCGGGCTCACCACCACCACCAACTCCTCCGTCCTACCCTCTGCCTCTGTCCTCCCCACCACCACAACCTCCTCCGGGGCAACTGCCTCTGTCCTACTCTCCTACGGGGGAACTGCCTCTCTCCTACCTTCCTCCGGGGGAACTGCCTCTCTCCTACCCTCCTCCGGGGGAACCGCCTCTCTCCTACCCTCCTCCGGGGATAAAAAAAACGAAGCCAATGTGGCATCATCCACCCAGAAATGACCCCCTCCGTCACCCCGTCTCCCGCATATGATATCGCCTCGGAGGGCTGCAATCTCAGCCTGAAGCTCTCGGCGCATCTCGTCCATCTGACCCCTAAACTCTCCGCGCATCTCGTCCATCTGACCCCTAAACTCTCGGCGCATCTCGTCCATCTGACCCGCTATAAATACTGTCAGGCGATCGTATAGATCAGTGGACGGTGGAGAAGGTGATCTGATCGGCGGTGATGCCCTCGGTGGCGGTGATGCCATCGGCAACGGTGATGCCCTCTGCGGCGCATCTGACCACGGCAACGGTGATGCCCATGAGGGCGATGAGGCACCTTGCGGTAGGGGCGGTGAAACCCTCGGAGGTGAAGCCCTCTGCGGCAGTGGCGGCGATGAAGTCCTCGGCACCGGGGGCGGTGATACCCTCTGCGGTGGCGGCGACGGTGAAGCCCTCGGCACCGGCGGCGGTGAAGCAGTTGGACCGCCCCCCTACACGGATTGGAACATAAAAAATTATTGTATTTAATGAAAATTCGATTAACACATGCAAATCGATTATATTCAATTCACGTACCTCATCTCGAGCGGCTTCATCATGCCCATGAGCGGCCAATTCACGCACATATCCACGTCCCTCCTCCTCCATCGACGGCATCAACTGCGTTATGATTCGAATCTGGCATAACAACATTTGTTAATGATCACATTAACATATTTTGGAGCTACACACAACATAAATTGCAAATGTATTATCTTACCTTAGGGTCGTCGAGGAGAGCTGATAGCTTTTTGCTAGTCGGACATCCCTCTGCTCGCCAATGATGCATCCGAGGGCAGCGTGTCTCCCCTCGCTTCGCAAACTGGGTACCGAGGAGGGGGACCGTCTCGTCCGCCCAGATCTGCAACACATACAATTATTATATTCATATTTATTGTAAACAATATTATAATAAAAGTATGTCGAACATTTACCTGCACGGCAAGGGGTAATCCGTATGTATCGTATTTACGCATGGTCCCCTTCGGCCTCGAGTGTGATCTGGTGAATACGTGCACCGTGTCCTCAAAACATCTCCGGCCCCACGGATATGTGTTGAACACATCAAGATCGTCGACGATCTGCAGATAGAATAGGTCAATCCCAGTCCTCCGATGGTGACATCGCAACACGCTCTCAAGGATGTAGACCAGGCCGAGCTCAGTCTATCCAACATGTCGTCACATCTAGTGATCGCGTCCATCAGAGCCGACAGCAGCACCGTCCCATGTCCCTCAAAGTAAGTGTCCTGCAATCTGCCTCTCTGAGTATCAGTACGAGCTGCATCATCACCCGTAATCTGCAGTCCTGTGATGAGAGCAAAATCAAACATGGAGAAACTCGTAACCTTGCCCCCAAGGTCGAAGTGGAGGGCATCGCCGTCGACTGGAGTAAGCAATCGGCACAGTAGTGCATTGAGGATCTGCCCGGAGAACTGTACGTTTCTCAACTTGTACAGGGGCCAGAGAAATGAACGTCGAAGCATATCTGCATGATGCTCATCAAGCAGCTCCAACACGACAGTGTAACTGCCGAAGTTACCGTTCCAGGTAGCCTTGCCCGGCATCTGTCTCAACGTCACGTCCAAGTGATACTCCATACTGCAAAATTGAAAAAAAAAATTAACTATCAGCACTTCGAACATAAGATAATGAAATACAGTAAAATCGCATAACAATTACAATTATTTATTTCGTTATACTATTAATGATCATATTAAAATTAAAATTATAATTATACATATAAATTTTATTTAAATTTATTAAATTATCAACAAAAATTAAACGAAATAACTAATTTGTTAAAATATAATAATTAGAAGTAACTAATTTGTTAAAATATAATATTTAACGGTTACAATTATTTATTTAATTATATTATTAATTATCAAATTAAAATTACGTATTCAATTATAAAATTTTTACTCGGCTTCGTAAAATATTTAATTCTATAAATATATAGAAAAAAGAATTTCTCAATTTAATAATTATCAATTTCAATTTATTTATTTCATTATATATAAAAAAATTCGAACAAAAAGATATTATTAAAATTAAATAAGGAATATAAATATTATTTAATTAAATTTGAAAAATTCAAGACTTGTTTTACAATGAATATTTCCCTAAGTTATGAATATATATATAATATATATATATATATATATATATATTTATATATATATATATATATATATTATATTATATATTTATATATATATTATATATATATATATAGTTCAAACAAAAAGCCAATATTAAAAAATTAAAATTAAATAATATAAATTTTATTTAATTAAATTTGAAGAAATTAAAGTTTTTTTACAATGAATATTTAATTTAAGAATCTTCAATTTCAAAATTAAAAAGAAAAAAAGAATTAAATAAATAATATATAATTATTTATTAACATTACAATTATTAATTTCATTATATTAATAATTATCATATTCAAATTAAAATTAAATAATATAAATTTTATTTAATTACATTTTTTACAATGAATATTTAATTAAAGAATCGTCAATTTCAAAATTAAAAGGAAAAAAAGAATTAAATAAATAATATATAATTATTTATTAACAATTACAATTATTAATTTCATTATATTAATAATTATCATATTAAAATTAATAATATAAATTTTATTTAATTAAAAGGAAAAAAACTTTTAAATAAATAATATATAATTATTTATTAACAATTACAATTATTAATTTCATTATATTAATAAGTATCATATTAAAATTAAAATTAATAATATAAATTTTATTTAATTAAAAGGAAAAAAAGATTTAAATAAATAATAAATAATTATTTATTAACAATTACAATTATTAATTTCATTATATTAATAATTATCATATTCAAATTAAAATTAAATAATATAAATTTTATTTAATTAAATTTTTTACAATGAATATTTAATTAAAGAATCTTCAATTTCAAAATTAAAAGGAAAAAAAAGAATTAAATAAATAATATATAATTATTTATTAACAATTACAATTATTAATTTCATTATATTAATAATTATCATATTCAAATTAAAATTAAATAATATAAATTTTATTTAATTAAATTTTTTACAATGAATATTTAATTAAAGAATCTTCAATTTCAAAATTAAAACGAAAAAAAGAATTAAATAAATAATAAATAATTATTTATTAACAATTACAATTATTAATTTCATTATATTAATAATTATCATATTCAAATTAAAATTAAATAATATAAATTTTATTTAATTAAATTTTTTACAATGAATATTTAATTAAAGAATCTTCAATTTCAAAATTAAAAGGAAAAAAAGAATTAAATAAATAATTATTTATTAACAATTACAATTATTAATTTCATTATATTAATAATTATCATATTCAAATTAAAATTAATAATATAAATTTTTATATATTATCAAATTATATAATTATATATATATATATATATATATTAAAAAAAATAACTAAACGGGCCAGCTGTTAGTTGGGGGCCCAATTGTCCTTCAAAACGAGCTGTTAACAGCCCGTCCAGTGGAGGCCTTGGGCCCCCAAATGGACGGTTAACAGCCGGTCCAGAAATGGACCGGCTGTAAACCGTCCATTTGGGCAGCTTCCTTCTCGCCGGAAATGGCGCCTGAAAATCGCCATTTCCGGCGATTCAAGGTCCCAAAATGACCACATTCCTCAAAAAAATTGCCCTATAGCCTAGATCTACTCATACATTTCATAAATAACAAAAAAATTCGAGCTTTAACACATATATACACGAGGAGTCCGTTTTCAAATCAAAAAAAAAAAAAAACTAACATTTGTTCTGCGTGGGTCATCTTTGTCGGTGGGTGGCCAGCTCCTTTGTGAATAGTGGTCGGTTTTTGTAAATAATGGTCGGTTTTGGAAAATATTTGGACGGTTTTCACGTTTGTAGACTTTTTCTTCTCTTTCCAATGAGGATATTTTTGGCAAGTTACCTTATAACTTGTGTTTTCGGGTTTTCCTTTTTTTTTATGTTATTTATTGGTCAATGGCCAAAATGGAATTTTGGCCTTTTCAACAGGCCATTCACACGTATATCCTCCACGTTTAGGTCTATCTTCAGTTTCTTCAATCTGAGTGTTTGGTACCATTTGTGATGACTCAGTAAATGATTGTTTGTTACTGTTTTAGTCCGTGCATATTATATTAGTGTTGATTTTCATTTTGAGTTCAGCTTTCTTGTCATATATTGCACGAAAGTTTTTTCAAAACCTTTTCTGCAACTTGAGTGTTCTTCACATTGAAAATCACTTATTTCCACGAGTAATAACCACCATTTTTACAGAATCCACGATGGGTTCGAAGGTCGAATTATGACAATTCGATGAAAATGGGGATTACTCGATTTGGAAGCAGAAAATGAGGGCCTTGGCCCAACAAAGGGTTGCTGAATCCCTTAATGATCCTGAAACTTTTTCGGCCGAACTAAAATCTAAGCCCGACGAAATTCTAGATATAAATGAAATTGCATACAATTCTATCATATTTCACTTATCTGATAATATAGTGAGACAAGTAGAAGATTAAACCCATAGAGCGTTGTGGATTGCATTAGATACTTTGTTTTTTATTAAGACATCACCTAATAAGATCTACCTCTTAGGGTCCGTTTGATTGTAAGAATGGAATTTGGGTGGAAAGAAATGAATTTCAGGGAATTGAATTGCTTATAACTTGTTTTACTGATAATTATCAATTAATTGTGTTTGATTAGTATAATTTTTCACCTGAAAAATATTGAAATATTGGATCTTTTGATGTTCATTTGTCTTTATTTTTCATGGAAATTATTCATTAAAAGGGATAGAATTTATTACAATTGAAGATAAAATTTGTTTCCATTGCAAAAAAAAAAAAGGAAAAACTTGTCTAGAAAAACTTTTTCCACCAGTTTTTCCTCAAAAACCAAGAAAAATGACCAAAAAGGGGGTTGGGTGGAAAATCATTTTGCCAAGAATTAGACCGCCTACTTGTTATGATCGTGTCAAATGAAGAAGTTGATAAGGACCGGATCTTGGATTTAGGGTGTACATTCCACATGTGTCCTAACATGTCTTGGTTTAATAATTACAAAAAAGTTGAACCTAGGAAAGTGTATATTGGTGATAATAACTTTCAAAGTGTTCTTGGTATTGGTGACATTACCATCAGGATGCACGATGGTATTGTCAGGTAATTGAAAAATGTGAGACATGTCCTAAACTTGAAAAGAAATCTCATTTCATTGGGAATTCTTGATGATGAGGGACATTCTTTTAAGTATGATAATAACACTTTGAAAGTGATGAATTGTTCTTTGGTAATTCTCAAAGGACCTAAAATAAATGAATTGTATTATCTTATAGTAGAGAATATTACTCCTCAAGATGCTAAATCTTTGACCATAACTGAAAACAAATATGAATTATGGCATAATAGAATAGAACATATAGGAAATAAGGGTTTGAAGTATTTAAGTAAATAAAAACTACCTGGGAAATATATGATTGAGCCCCTTGAATTTTGTGAAACATGTGTGTTGGCTAAATCACCTAGGGTGAGCTTTGAGACTAGGTTTCATATCACCTCTAGGCCCCTAGATTATGTCCACTGAGATTTATGGGGACCGAAAAGTCACCATACCTTTGGAGGTAATAAATATTTCCTTTCTGTAGTTGATGACTACTCAATAAAGGTATGAATGTATCAATTGAAAACTAAACTTGAGACATTTCAAAAATTCAGAACTTGGTTGACGATGGTTGAAAATCAACTTGATTAGAAGTTGAAAACTCTAAGAACTGATAATGGGTTGAAATTTTGTAATGCTGAGTTTGATAACTCTGTAAACAAAAGGAAATTGTAAGACACATGACTGTTAAACATACACCTCAACAGAATGGGGTCGCTGAAAGAATGAACAGAATTTTAATGAATAAGGTTAGGTCTATACTGATCAGGTTTGGATTAGCTAAAGGTTTTTGGGCTGATGCTGTGACTACAACTGCTTATCTTATAAATCGATCTCCATGCAAATCTGTTGAGTTTAAGACTCTACAGAAACTTTGGAATGAACAGTCCCCAAACCTTTTTCACATTATGGTGTTTGGGTGTACGGTAAATGCACATCAAATTGAGGAAAAGTTGGACCCTAGAGCCACAAAATGTGTTGGGTACTCTGAAGGGGTTAAATGGTACATGTTGTAGGTGTTGGGTGTGCAAGGAAGATCATTAATAGCAAAAATGTAGTATTTAATGAGTCTGAAATGCCATATTTGAAAAATAAAATTAATAATCCAAAGGAGCAAGTCGGAGAGACTACTTGACAATGTGAGGTGAAGCTAGCAAGACTCAACCACACTTAACCTAAGAATGTTGAAACTAATGTTGAACAATTTGATGAAAATGTGGTTAACACAGATAGAGGTGAAGCAGAACTATCTCATACTGAGGTTGAAATTGAAATTAAGAATCCAAATATCCCCACAAATGAAACAAGCACTCAAAATTATCAATTGGTTAGAGATAGGGAAAGGAGACTAGTCAAACCAAATTCAAGATATGAAATAAATAACTTGATTGACTTTGCCCTAATCTTTGTTAAATCTCTAGAATATTTAGAACATTCATCTTATGAAGAGGCAAAGAATAACTCTGAATTTAAGAGATGGAGAGATGCTATGAAAGAGGAAATGAAATCCTTACTTGAAAATAAGACATGTAAACTTGTAAAGAAATCGAAAACTCAGAGAGTTGTTTAATGTAAATGGATTTTCAAAGTCAAGGAAGAGATTAATTCAACTGACTCTTTGAGATATAAGACAAGACTTGTGGCCAAAAGTTTTACTCAAAGGGAAGGTGTTGATTATAAGGAAATATTCTATCTTGTAATCAAATACAAAACTATAAGATTGATTCTTGCACTAGTTGTTCAATTCAATTGGGAGCTTGAACAATTAGATGTGAAGTCTACTTTCTTACATGGAGAGTTAGAAGAGGACATCTATATGTGTCAACTCCAAGGTTTTGAGGAAAATGAAAAAATTGACTTTGTGTGAAAGTTGGCAAAAAATCTATGTATTGACTTAAACAAAGTCATAGACAATGGTACATAAGGTTTGACACATATGTGCTGAAAATTAGTTTTAGGATAAGTGAATATGATCATTGCTTGTATTACAACAATACCAAAGCTAGTAATGAGGTGTATCTACTTTTATATGTAGATGATATGTTGCTAGCTAGCTTGCAAAGTTGAGATAATAGGACTTAAGAATCTCCTAAAATTTGAATTTCATATGAAAGACTTAGAGAATGCCAATAAAATTTTGTGGATGATTATTAATAGAAACAGAAAGAAAAATATATTAACTATAACTCAAGAAACCTACTTAAATAAAGTTATAACTAAATTTGGTATGAAAGAAGCTAAGTCGGTTAATATTCCCCTTGTTGCCCACATGAACATCTATTCAGCCCAAAGTCCTAAAATTGAATCAGAAATAAAAGATATGAAGAACATACAGTATGCTAATGTCGTAGGGTCTGTCGTATTTACTATGGTTACAACGATGCCTGATTTGACATATCTATCAGTTTTTAAATAGGTTTATGGCTAATAAGGGAAAACCTCATTGGGTTGGGTTAAAGTGGTTATTGAGATATATAGCTGGAACACTCAGAGTAGGCTTGGTGTTTAAAAAGGGAACTAATCCATTAACATTGAAAATGTATGTAGATTCTAATTTTGCTGAGGATAAAGACCAAAGAAAGTCTACTATTGCATATTTCTTTACACTATGTGACATTTGTATCACATGGAAGTCACAACTTCAACCTATTGTCACATTATTCAGTACATAGGCTGAATATGTGGCAATTGCTGAATCTGTAAAAAAATGTATCTAGTTAAAGGAAATTTTGGGATAATTGAATTTTTTACATGAGACACCTACAATTTTCACTGATAGTCAAAATACTTTAATATTATGCAAAAATCTTGTTTATCACGAGAGATCCAAGCATATTGAGGTGAAATACCATTTTACATGTAAGAAAATTGCATGTGGTGAGATAATTCTTGAGAAATTCATACTGATATAAATCCATCTAATATGGGAATCAGAATTCTATATGTGAGTAATTAGATCTTATTTATCGTTATTGTACATTGATATTGGTTAATCTTTTGTAGGTACCTGGATGATGATGTAGGGTAAATTACCATCGCATGCATCGTAGCAACCAGAGAGAGTGAGAGGTTTCAGAACCAAGGTGAAGATTGTCAAATGTGGTTCTAAAACCTGGTTTTGGACGTGAAAATGCGCTTTTACTTTTGCCTGTCCACTTGGTGGGATTTCATTGGTCTCTTGACCATGACCCGGATCTATTTTTTCTTTGGTGCAATTTATTTTGATCAACGCTTGAGGCAAAAACCCACTTACTGACTTCTAATTTTTTCAAGCGGTTTACATCCTCTCTCTCTCTTTGAGGTGATTTTTTCTTGTGTTCTTCAAGGGTTTAATCCGAGCCTTGAGTTTTATTAATCTTGGTTTTGTATTGTGAATTACTGACTGAGCTTGGAGTTTTGTGCAGTAGAGGGTCATGTATATTTTGTTTACTGTTGCAGGGTATTTTACCCAAATTAAATCGCAACAACTTCAAATTGGAAGTAGTAACTAATTATACTTAAAAAAAAAAAAGACTCATACAGCCAAACATCCAAATAAGCACCTGTTTGAGCCACATTCTCATTCTTTTACTCATTTTCAAACATATATTTTTCAATAAAATAATATTTTCCATCATATCAATAAGTTTTCCTTCTTTTTTAACCACATATTCACGATCACATTAAAAAAATACATTTTCTCCTAAAAAAATGTGCATCAAACACACTTTATTATCAATACAAATAATGTTAGAATGGACAAAGGAAAAGTGGATGACATTGTCGTTTTGATTTGATGCCTATTAAGAAGAATATTATAGTAAAAAAAAATTCCATATCGAGACAAAGAAAAGTGGACTTTCTTTGTCTGCGTACGCACTACGTGTTTGCAGAGATGCGATATCATGATACTAATTATTGCATCCATTTTCATGAATTTCATTATTTCTTTTTTCTAATGTTTCATATCATCGTATATTTTGTAAGAATGAAAAAAGGATAAAGTCGAGCTGCAATTAAAATTTTTGTTGTTTCTGCATGTATAAAAATCAAAATACGAGTAGATCTCTCCATGATATTAGCTAACCATACACGACAGAAAATTGTGTAGATTTAACCAGCAACAAATAGAGTAACAAATGAAGAATTTTCTTTATTATAATGAATCATATGATTAAAATTTTCATATAAATCCCTTTTAATCTAAACTACCTATTCTAAATTGAAATTCCCTACCCGGATAGTTACAAATGCTTCTTGACAAGTATTTTTCCCAAAAGTTGCGTGAACCAATGCCCAATTTGGTTAATTGCACCTAACCAAGGACCTTATTTTTGTGAACAACTTTTTTTTTTAATGGAAAGTGCTTTTTGTTAGTTAATTCTTCCTTTCTTTTGTGGGAGGTTACAAAAGGAGGATGAATTTGATTTTTGAAACCTATTTCATAATTCATAACTTACTTTTTGTTTTATTACCAAAATATCAGTTTACCTGCAAAGTTATGTAAAGTTGTTATATGAAAGTTTGGCTCTTTTGATGGACTATATATTAAACCAACTCAAATAAAAAAAAGAAAAAAGAAAAATAATTCTAAACTTGGTAGAAAAAAAAGAGAAAATTTCCACCCTATGGAGCCGGCGGCGTCGACCCCAAAATCGGCCACTATACCGCTGGATAAACCACCGGATCTTAACACCAACACCATCTCTTCATCCCACTTTACAATCTTATACCAAAAAATTGTCGTAACTGATCGAAAATCAGAAGAATTTCAGGTCCAAAAACTCACCCCTACACCACGACTTTACCTCCAATTCTGGCCAACCCATCACCACCCATGACCAACTCATATCACCTATCCTCTTCATAAACTACATGTGCGGGAAACATTAAAGTAAAAATTGCAGATGGATCACTCTCATCTGTTGCAGGAAAAGGGAGTATTTGAATCTCTGAATCCATAAAACTACAATCTGTACTTCATGTTCCAAATTTGTCTTGTAATTTTCTATATGTCGGTCAATTGATCAAAAGTTGTAATTGTTCTGCTAATTTCTTTTCATCTTTCTGTATCTTTCAGGACCTTTCATCGGGGAAGACGATTGACAGTGTTAAGGAGTTCAATGGACTATACTACTTTAAGGAAGTTGATATGAGTAAATCAGGTCACCTCTTAGGTTGTAATTCTGCATCTCTCTCTAAGGATAGTGAACTTTTGTTATGGGACAATAGATTGGGTCACCTTAGCTTGAAATACTTGAAACATGTATTACCTTCCATTTTCATTAATAAAACTTTTTTTGAGATTCAATGTGAAAGTTGTGAACTTGCAAAACATAAGCGTACATCTTTTCCGGCCTCCACATACAAACCCTCTAAACATTTTGCCATGATTCACAATGATTTATGGGGTCCTTTTCACTACCCTATCCGTACCCAAACGAAATGGTTTGTCACATTTATAGACGATCACATTCGGGTATGTTGGGTTTACCTCCTAAAAGAAAAAACGGAAGTCCGCTATTTCAAACACTACTTCAAATGTTGCGCACTGACAACGACACAAAATACTTCAACACTACATTACAAGACTATCTAAAAAAACATGGGATAGTCCACCAAATCTCATGTGTTCACTCTCCCCAGCAAAATGGGATTGCTGAACGAAAAAATAGACACCTACTCGAAGTTGCAATCTCTCATGTTCACTACAAATATGCCAAACTTGTTTTGGGGGGTTTCCATCCTAACTTCTGTATATCTCATCAATCGAATGCCTAGCAGAACCCTCTCTTTCGACTCACCTATACAAAGACTCCAAAATCACTTCCCAACTTCCCGCCTCACTTTCAATCCACCTCTCAAGGTATTTGGAAGTACTACTTTTGTACATATCCACTCCCATCTTCGACATAAACTTGAACCACGTGCAGTAAAATGTGTGTTCCTTGGATACTCACCTACACAAAAGGGCTACATGTGCTGTGACCCGTTACGCAAAAAGAATCTACGTCAGCCTCGACATAACCTTTTTCGAGAACACACCTTACTACACCAAACCTCATCTTCAAGGGGAGTATATAAGTGAAGATGATCGGTTCTCAAATAGGGAATTCTTAAGTATTGATATTTCCCCATCTAAACTAGTACATACAAAACCTTTCAATCTACCTTCTAATATGCCATATACAGGTGAGGAAGATGTCGGAAAAATATAGTAACAAAGAGGAATTGGTTTACTCAAGGAAGTCGAAATCAAAGTACAAGGAAACTCTTACATCTGAGGCACCAAGAGAGTCGGAACCGGTTATATGACTTGAGGAGAATCCATCCTATGAATCTTCGAATTTGAATCTACCCATTGCTATTAGAAAACAAACTCGGTCATGTACTCTCAATCCTATCTCAAAATTCACATCTTATACCGCTCTATTTACAAAGTTCCGTAATTTTACTGCTAACTTTGATAAAATAAAAATCCAATTGAATATCCAAGAGGCCTTGAAATTACCCAAATGGAAAGAAGCGATAATGGAGGAAATGAAGGCTTTGGAAAAAAATGAAACTTGGGAAGTGGTAGACCTAGGCTGCAAATGGGTCTTTAACATCAAGTACAAAGCAGATGGGTGATAAGTGCGGGTTTTCGCACTTATTCGGACCATTAAATTTAGATATTTGTGAGTTTTCATTGGCAATTTAATACTTAATTTAGTTATTTTTATTGTGTAGGTGAAAACCCGAGTTTGAATGATGATTAGAAGGAATTTATGCGAGTAATGAGCAAAAAGGACCAAAGATACAAAAATTTCAAAGTTTGGGGACCAAAATTATCACTTTTTGATAGTTGGAGGACCGGACGTGCAATATCTTGAAAATTTGCTCCAAAATCGGCACTAACAGTGTTTTGGCAGAGTGTGTGACGTCGGGACGCCACTGTAGCATTTTTGGGCATTTTCAAAAGGCTAGGGACCGATTTTAGTATCTATTACAAAGTTGGGGACTTGGACTGCAATTATTCCTTAGGTTTTGAATTAAACACACATTTCAGCCCCTGTTTTGACGTGGAGCAGAGGAAAAACGTCCAGCAGCTGCGTCCTTCAGTTTCTCTTCATTTTTCAATTCTTTTCACTTTCTTTTCTCTTTTCTTCTTTTATCCTAATTTCTTTTGGTATTCTTGGACAAAGATTCAAGCAAGTGTAGATGGAATAGCTTGGAGAAGAAGACCATTGATAT
The DNA here is from genome assembly GCA_019097785.1 of Fraxinus excelsior. Classification (NCBI taxonomy): domain Eukaryota; kingdom Viridiplantae; phylum Streptophyta; class Magnoliopsida; order Lamiales; family Oleaceae; genus Fraxinus; species Fraxinus excelsior. Next base: position 13,638,015 of record CM032628.1, read on the forward strand.
TCTCTTTATCACTAAGTTTTTCTTTTCCCTAATTTATTTTCCATTAATGGGTTGTAAGAATTTATTTGTTATTTTTGAGTATTTAATGAGTAACTAAATATATTTGTGATTGGGGGAAATTCCAAACCCGAGTTATGATTTTTTAATTAATTTGCGCACTATAGTTCTCTTGATTAATGTGTTTAATCCATTGATTTAAATGTTGATTTTGTTATACTTGATTGTTTAGGTGTACAACTAAATGATTGAGTTGTTTCAATGAATGCTATTTTGGAATTTATAGTACGTAATCGCTATTTATTCTAAAATCTTGTGGCAATTACATTCTAATGGATTATGAGGAATTTTCTATCGATTGTATGTGGATTAATACTTAAGTAAGTAAACCGAGCTTGTGAGTTTGCCCTTAATTCAATTCATCTCTTTTGTCGTAATGCATTTGTTAAATTAAATCTAGAGAACTTATTCTAGGTTGTTTAATGAATAGGGTTGAGTAAAGAGCTTGTTTTATTCAACTAATATGTAAGAAGAGATTGAGATAATTGAGCTTGTAATTATTCTCGAATTGTTGTTAATCTAGAGAACGAAAATCTATTGTGGTAATTGATATGAAAATCATTCTCGTGGTAACGAAGCACCCCCCCAATCACATCTTCACATCTTTGATTTAAAAAACTACTTTGTTTATTTCATAATTCAAGTCTTTTCCGTTTTGAATTTATTGCTTTCGTTAGTTTAACAAACCAAAAATCCCCCTCATTTAATTAATGTCGTATTTTACTTTTGATTTTATTTTCTAGTATGCAATTAATTAAATTGAAACAATCCTCTGCGGGAATGACCCTTACTTGCCATATTACTATTTAAGACGACACATTTAAGTTAAGTAAGGAATATTATTTGATACGTCCTTTGGAAGGTATCATTTTGGCGCCGTGTCGCCGGGGATTGTTCTATCAATTTGTTAATTGCAATATTTTCTTTTTGTTACTAGTTTCCTTATTTTTGTCATTTTCTTGTTATTTAGGTTGTGAATGAGCAAAAATCCTACTACACACTACAACTTAAGATCAAGAAAAGAGGTCGACGCATCGGAAAGTGGAGAAGATATTTCTCCAACTGAACTTCTAAGGCAATTGAGCATTGAATCATCAAGTGAGTCCGAGCACATAGAATCCGAAATGGCGGATGCAAATCAAACATTAAAGGAACTTGCCGCTCCAACTTTTGTTCAACAACCACTATGCATTCAATATCCTCAACTAGAGGTGGGATTTGCACTAAAGTCTGGAATGATTCATCTACTCCCCACATTTCATGGATTTGTAGGAGAGGACCCCAACAAACATTTGAAAGAGTTTCATGTGGTTTGCTCAAGCATGAAACCGACGGGGTGTATCGGAAGAGCAAGTAAAATTGCGGGCATTTCCTTTCTCTCTTGCAGATACTGCTAAGGAGTGGCTTTATTATTTGCCTTCCGGTCTTATTACCACATGGAATGGAATGCAGAAACTATTTTTGGAAAAATACTTCCCAGCTTCAAAGGCTACAAACATCAGGAAAGAAATCTGTAGCATTCGACAATTTCAAGGGGAAAATCTGTATGAGTATTGGGAGAGATTCAAAAGACTTTGCTCTAGTTGCCCAAACCACCAAATTAGTGAGCAATTACTTCTACAATACTTCTATGAAGGATTACTCCCGATGGAGAGAAGTATGATCGATGCAGCTAGTGGAGGAGCTTTAATGGATAAAACACCAGCAGTTGCTAGAGACTTGATAGCCAACATGGCTGCCAACTCACAACAATTTGGTAATAGGGAAGAGGCACCGATTAAACAAGTAAGTGAGATAAGAGCAACATCTCAAATTGAACGACAATTGGCCGGTCTCACTTCTCTTGTACAACAAATGGCACTGGGGACAATTCAACAAGCAAAAGTGTGCGGGATTTGTTCTATTGTGGGACATCCTACTGATGCATGCCCAACACTACAAGAAGAAGCCTCAGAGCAAGCAAATGCAGTTGGGGGATTTCCAATGCAACAGAGAAATAGATATGATCCATATTCTAACACCTATAATCCTGGATTGAGAGATCATCCTAATCTCAGTTATGGAGGAAATCATTTCATAGCCCCACAACTACAGTTTAATCATCCACCGGGTTTTAATCAACAAAGGCAACCACAATACTCTCAACCTCGTCAACAAACTCCACCAAGTTCAAATATGTCTCTTGAAGATATGGTCAAATCTTTAGCTTCTAGCACAATGCAATTTCAACATGAGACAAAGACCTCAATCAAGAATTTGGAGACCCAAATGAGTCAATTGGCCAACACGGTGGGTAAATTAGAGGCTCAAGGATCAGGAAAACTCTCTTCTCAAACAATCAACCCGAGAGAAAATGCTAGTGCCGTGACATTGAGAAGTGGAAAGATTTTAGAAGAGGCACCAAGGAAGATGAAAGATCATGTTGAGGAGTCAACGCAAGAAAAGAACTTAGCATGTGAGAAAGATGAAACTACGACCCCAACATCGGGATCTAAGGTAAATTCTAAAAATTCTATTCCAACTAATGTTCCCTCCCCTCCATTTCCTAGTAGGTTTGCAAAGTCAAAAAGGGATGAACATGAGAAGGAAATATTGGAGACTTTTCGAAAAGTTCAAGTGAACATACCACTTTTGGATGCCATTTATCAAGTGCCACGGTATGCAAAGTTCCTCAAAGAATTGTGCACTAACAAGCGTAAATTAAAAGGTAATGAAGTGGTAAGCGTTGGAGAAAATGTCTCGGCGATTCTGCAAAGGAAACTTCCACCAAAATGTAAGGATCCGGGAAGTTTTACTATTCCTTGCATTATTGGTAACACTAGGTTTGAGAAAGCAATGCTAGATTTAGGAGCATCTATTAATGTCATGCCATATTCTATTTACGCTTCTTTAAATTTAGGATCACTTAAAGAAACCGGTGTTATTATTCAACTTGCTGATAGATCTAATGCATTTCCAAAAGGTGTGTTGGAGAATGTTTTGGTGCAGGTAAATCAATTGATTTTTCCAGCAGATTTCTATGTTCTTGACATGCAAGATGAATCAACGTCTTTATCATCACCATTGCTCTTGGGAAGACCATTTATGAGGACGGCACGTACAAAGATAGATGTACATGATGGTACTTCGACATTGGAGTTTGATGGTGAGGTTATTCGCTTCAATATCTTTGAAGCAATGAGGTACCCTAGTGATGTACATTCTTATTTTTCAATTGATATAATGGATTCATTAGTACAAAAAACTTTTGAACTATCAAATGAAGATGCATTGGATGCCACTTTGATTAAAAGCATTGATGTTAACAATCTCATCGGATTGAGTAAAAATCTACAATTGTGTGAGGATCTTCTAGAAACCGTGGCATCACTTGAGTCTCTACCGAGCATTCCACCAAGGTATAATCTCTCCTATATTACTCTTCCAATATCTAAAGAGAAACTTTTACCTTCGGTGATGCAGGCCCCCACTTTAGAACTCAAGCCTCTCCCCGAGCATTTGAAGTATGTATATTTGGGAGAGGGCGAAACACTACCGGTGATCATTGCAAAGAATCTCACAACACTTCAAGAAGATAGGCTTATCCGTGTGCTCAAGGAACACAAAATAGCTATTGGTTGGACCATAGCTGATATCAAGGGGATAAGCCCTTCTATGTGCATGCATAGGATATTGCTCGAAGATGGATCAAAGACATCAAGAGAACCACAACGTCACTTGAATCCTCCAATAATGGAGGTTGTGAAGAAAGAAATTTTGAAATTGCTAGACGTTGGTATTATCTTTCCCATTTCAAATAGCAAATGGGTAAGCCCGATCCAAGTTGTTCCAAAAAAGTCGGGAATCACAGTGGTGACAAATGAAGAGAATGAGCTTGTACCAACTCGGGTCCAAACGGGTTGGAGGGTTTGTATTGATTATAGAAAACTTAATTGTGCAACCCGAAAAGATCATTTTCCTTTACCTTTCATTGATCAAATGTTAGAAAGATTGGCAGGTCATTCTCATTATTGTTTTCTTGATGGTTATTCAGGTTATAACCAAATTGTGATTGCTCCAGAGGACCAAGAAAAGACAACATTCACTTGCCCATTTGGAACATTTGCTTACCGTCGCATGCCATTCGGTCTTTGCAATTCTCCCGCAACCTTTCAAAGATGCATGATAAGTATATTCTCTGATTATATTGAAAGCATCATAGAGGTATTCATGGATGATTTTAGTGTTTATGGTAATACTTTTGATAGTTGCTTGAAAAATCTCACACTTGTGCTTAAGAGATGTATGGATTCTAACCTAGTACTTAATTGGGAAAAATGTCATTTATGGTTGATCAAGGCACAGTGCTAGGCCATGTCATTTCATCTAAGGGGATAGAGGTTGATAAATCTAAAATTGATTTAATTCGCTTTTTACCCCCTCCAATAAGTGTGAGGGAGATTCGTTCTTTTCTTGGACATGCAGGATTCTATCGAAGGTTTATTAAGGATTTTTCAAAGAATGCAAGACCATTATGCCGGCTATTGCAAAAGGAGGTTCCATTTCACTTTGATGAAGATTGTAAAAAGGCATTTGAATTGATTTAAAGGTCCACTCATTAATCTTCGGAACCCCCAATCTATTCAAAATCCAATCCCAGATTCGAGCTAGTTAGGCTTTTGACGTTGAGAGCCCCATATGTAGTGACGCTAAGTATGAATTTTGCCACTTCGGGCAACCAGACAGTCTTATTTGGGACCAACGAGTTGGAAAGACACCGCATGTGATCTATTATGCATCAAGAACTTTGAATGATGCCCAACTCAATTACTCTACAACTGAAAAAGAGCTTTTAGCAGTTATTTTTGCCTTAGAAAAATTTCGTTCATATCTTATTGGCACTAAAGTAATTGTCTTTTCTGATCATGCAGCTCTTAGGTACTTACTTGACAAGAAAGATGCGAAACCAAGGCTCATTAGATGGATACTCCTCTTACAAGAGTTTGACATTGAAATTAAAGATAAAAAGGAGAGTGAAAATTCTGTAGCCGACCACCTTAGCCGTCTTATCCACGAGAGAGAAACTCTTCCATTGAAAGAGAGCTTCCCTGACGAACAATTGCTTCATGTCACGGATGCATCTCCTTGGTTTGCGGATATAGTGAACTACTTGGTCACTAAGAGAATTCCAAATAACTTGTCCACTTCTCAAAGGCAAAAACTCAAGACAATGGCCAAGTATTTTGTGTGGGATGAGCCATACTTATGGAAGCATTGTCCGGATCAATTGATAAGAAGGTGCGTACCTGAAAATGAATTTCATTCAATACTATCATTTTGTCATTCCTATGCATGAAAAAAAAAAACAAAAAAAAAAAAAAAAAAAAAAAAAAAAACAAAAAAAAAAAAAAAAAAAAAGAAAAGATAAAAAAAAACAAAAAAAAGAAAAAAAAAAGAAAAAAAAAAAAAAAAAAAAAGAAAAAAAAAAAAAGATAAAAAAAGAAAAAAAAAAGAGGGAAAAAAAAAAAAAAACAAAAAAAAAAGAAAAATAAAAAAAAAAAAAAAAAAAAAAAAAAAATAAAAGAAATAAAAAAAAAAAAAAAAAAAAAAAAAAAAAAAAAAAAAATAAAAAAAAAAAAAAAAAAAAACAAAGAAAAAAAAAAAAAAAAAAAAAAAAAAAAAAAAAAAAAAAAAAAAAAAAAAAACAGAAAAAAAAAAAAAGAAAGAAAAAAAAAAAGAAAAAAACAAAGAAAAAAAAAAAAAAAAAAAAAAAAAAAAAAAGTAGAGAAAAAAAAAAAAAAAATGATAAAAAAAAAGAAGAAAAAAAAAAAAAAAAAAAAAGAAAAGAAAAAAAAAAAAAAAAAAAAAAAAAAGAAAAAAAAAAAAAAAAACATAATAAAAAAAAAAAATTAAAAAAAAAAAAAAAAAAAAAAATAAAAAAAAAATAAACAAAAAATAAAAAAGAAAAAAGGAAAAAAAGAAAAAAAAAAAAAAAAAAAAAAAAAAAGAAAAAAAACTCTTAAAACACAAAAAAAAATAAAAACAGAAAAAAAGAAAAAAAAAAAGAAAAAAAAAAAAAAAAAATAATACATATAAAAATAAAAAAGAAGAAAAAAAAACAAAAAAAAAAATAAAAAAATAAAAAAAACAAAAAAAAAAAAAAAAAGAAATAAAAAATAACAAAAAAAAAAAAAAAATAAAAAAAAAAAAAAAAAAATAAAAAAAAAACAAAAAACATAAAAGAAAAAAAATAAGAAAAAAATAAAAAAAGAAAAAAAAAAAAAAAAAAGAAAAAACAAAGAAAAAAAAAAAAAAAAAATAAAAATAAAAAAAAAAAAATAAAAAAAAAAACAAAAAAAAAAAAAAAAAAAAAAAAAAAAACAAAAAGAAAAAACAAAAAAAAAAAAAAAAAGAAAAAATAAGAAAAAAAAAAAAAAAAAAAAAAAAAAAAAACAAAAACAAAAAAAAAGAAGAAAAAAAAAAACAAAAAAAAAAAAAAAAGGAAAAAAAAGAAAAAAAGAGAAAAAAAAAAGAAAAAGATAAAGAGGAAAAAAAAAAAAAAAAAAAAAAATAAAAAAAAAAATAAAAAAAAGAGAAAAAAAACAAAAAAAAAAAAAAAGAAAAAAAAAAAAATAAAATAAAAGAAAAAAAAAAAAAAAACAAAAAAAAAAAAAAGAAAAAAAAAAAGAAAAAAAAAAAAAAAACAGGAACAAAAAAAAAAAAAAAAAAAAAAAAAAAGAAAAAAAAAAAAAAAAAGAAAAATAAAAAAAAGAAAAGAAAGAAAAAAAAAAAAAAAAAACAAAATCTGCGGGAATGACCCTTACTTGCCATATTACTATTTAAGACGACACATTTAAGTTAAGTAAGGAATATTATTTGATACGTCCTTTGGAAGGTATCATTTTGGCGCCGTGTCGCCGGGGATTGTTCTATCAATTTGTTAATTGCAATATTTTCTTTTTGTTACTAGTTTCCTTATTTTTGTCATTTTCTTGTTATTTAGGTTGTGAATGAGCAAAAATCCTACTACACACTACAACTTAAGATCAAGAAAAGAGGTCGACGCATCGGAAAGTGGAGAAGATATTTCTCCAACTGAACTTCTAAGGCAATTGAGCATTGAATCATCAAGTGAGTCCGAGCACATAGAATCCGAAATGGCGGATGCAAATCAAACATTAAAGGAACTTGCCGCTCCAACTTTTGTTCAACAACCACTATGCATTCAATATCCTCAACTAGAGGTGGGATTTGCACTAAAGTCTGGAATGATTCATCTACTCCCCACATTTCATGGATTTGTAGGAGAGGACCCCAACAAACATTTGAAAGAGTTTCATGTGGTTTGCTCAAGCATGAAACCGACGGGGTGTATCGGAAGAGCAAGTAAAATTGCGGGCATTTCCTTTCTCTCTTGCAGATACTGCTAAGGAGTGGCTTTATTATTTGCCTTCCGGTCTTATTACCACATGGAATGGAATGCAGAAACTATTTTTGGAAAAATACTTCCCAGCTTCAAAGGCTACAAACATCAGGAAAGAAATCTGTAGCATTCGACAATTTCAAGGGGAAAATCTGTATGAGTATTGGGAGAGATTCAAAAGACTTTGCTCTAGTTGCCCAAACCACCAAATTAGTGAGCAATTACTTCTACAATACTTCTATGAAGGATTACTCCCGATGGAGAGAAGTATGATCGATGCAGCTAGTGGAGGAGCTTTAATGGATAAAACACCAGCAGTTGCTAGAGACTTGATAGCCAACATGGCTGCCAACTCACAACAATTTGGTAATAGGGAAGAGGCACCGATTAAACAAGTAAGTGAGATAAGAGCAACATCTCAAATTGAACGACAATTGGCCGGTCTCACTTCTCTTGTACAACAAATGGCACTGGGGACAATTCAACAAGCAAAAGTGTGCGGGATTTGTTCTATTGTGGGACATCCTACTGATGCATGCCCAACACTACAAGAAGAAGCCTCAGAGCAAGCAAATGCAGTTGGGGGATTTCCAATGCAACAGAGAAATAGATATGATCCATATTCTAACACCTATAATCCTGGATTGAGAGATCATCCTAATCTCAGTTATGGAGGAAATCATTTCATAGCCCCACAACTACAGTTTAATCATCCACCGGGTTTTAATCAACAAAGGCAACCACAATACTCTCAACCTCGTCAACAAACTCCACCAAGTTCAAATATGTCTCTTGAAGATATGGTCAAATCTTTAGCTTCTAGCACAATGCAATTTCAACATGAGACAAAGACCTCAATCAAGAATTTGGAGACCCAAATGAGTCAATTGGCCAACACGGTGGGTAAATTAGAGGCTCAAGGATCAGGAAAACTCTCTTCTCAAACAATCAACCCGAGAGAAAATGCTAGTGCCGTGACATTGAGAAGTGGAAAGATTTTAGAAGAGGCACCAAGGAAGATGAAAGATCATGTTGAGGAGTCAACGCAAGAAAAGAACTTAGCATGTGAGAAAGATGAAACTACGACCCCAACATCGGGATCTAAGGTAAATTCTAAAAATTCTATTCCAACTAATGTTCCCTCCCCTCCATTTCCTAGTAGGTTTGCAAAGTCAAAAAGGGATGAACATGAGAAGGAAATATTGGAGACTTTTCGAAAAGTTCAAGTGAACATACCACTTTTGGATGCCATTTATCAAGTGCCACGGTATGCAAAGTTCCTCAAAGAATTGTGCACTAACAAGCGTAAATTAAAAGGTAATGAAGTGGTAAGCGTTGGAGAAAATGTCTCGGCGATTCTGCAAAGGAAACTTCCACCAAAATGTAAGGATCCGGGAAGTTTTACTATTCCTTGCATTAATGGTAACACTAGGTTTGAGAAAGCAATGCTAGATTTAGGAGCATCTATTAATGTCATGCCATATTCTATTTACGCTTCTTTAAATTTAGGATCACTTAAAGAAACCGGTGTTATTATTCAACTTGCTGATAGATCTAATGCATTTCCAAAAGGTGTGTTGGAGGATGTTTTGGTGCAGGTAAATCAATTGATTTTTCCAGCAGATTTCTATGTTCTTGACATGCAAGATGAATCAACGTCTTTATCATCACCATTGCTCTTGGGAAGACCATTTATGAGGACGGCACGTACAAAGATAGATGTACATGATGGTACTTCGACATTGGAGTTTGATGGTGAGGTTATTCGCTTCAATATCTTTGAAGCAATGAGGTACCCTAGTGATGTACATTCTTATTTTTCAATTGATATAATGGATTCATTAGTACAAAAAACTTTTGAACTATCAAATGAAGATGCATTGGATGCCACTTTGATTAAAAGCATTGATGTTAACAATCTCATCGGATTGAGTAAAAATCTACAATTGTGTGAGGATCTTCTAGAAACCGTGGCATCACTTGAGTCTCTACCGAGCATTCCACCAAGGTATAATTTCTCCTATATTACTCTTCCAATATCTAAAGAGAAACTTTTACCTTCGGTGATGCAGGCCCCCACTTTAGAACTCAAGCCTCTCCCCGAGCATTTGAAGTATGTATATTTGGGAGAGGGCGAAACACTACCGGTGATCATTGCAAAGAATCTCACAACACTTCAAGAAGATAGGCTTATCCGTGTGCTCAAGGAACACAAAATAGCTATTGGTTGGACCATAGCTGATATCAAGGGGATAAGCCCTTCTATGTGCATGCATAGGATATTGCTCGAAGATGGATCAAAGACATCAAGAGAACCACAACGTCACTTGAATCCTCCAATAATGGAGGTTGTGAAGAAAGAAATTTTGAAATTGCTAGACGTTGGTATTATCTTTCCCATTTCAAATAGCAAATGGGTAAGCCCGATCCAAGTTGTTCCAAAAAAGTCGGGAATCACAGTGGTGACAAATGAAGAGAATGAGCTTGTACCAACTCGGGTCCAAACGGGTTGGAGGGTTTGTATTGATTATAGAAAACTTAATTGTGCAACCCGAAAAGATCATTTTCCTTTACCTTTCATTGATCAAATGTTAGAAAGATTGGCAGGTCATTTTCATTATTGTTTTCTTGATGGTTATTCAGGTTATAACCAAATTGTGATTGCTCCAGAGGACCAAGAAAAGACAACATTCACTTGCCCATTTGGAACATTTGCTTACCGTCGCATGCCATTCGGTCTTTGCAATGCTCCCGCAACCTTTCAAAGATGCATGATAAGTATATTCTCTGATTAATTGAAAGCATCATAGATGTATTCATGGATGATTTTAGTGTTTATGGTAATACTTTTGATAGTTGCTTAAAAAATCTCACACTTGTGCTTAAGAGATGTATGGATTCTAACCTAGTACTTAATTGGGAAAAATGTCATTTATGGTTGATCAAGGCACAGTGCTAGGCCATGTCATTTCATCTAAGGGGATAGAGGTTGATAAATCTAAAATTGATTTAATTCGCTTTTTACCCCCTCCAACAAGTGTGAGGGAGATTCGTTCTTTTCTTGGACATGCAGGATTCTATCGAAGGTTTATTAAGGATTTTTCAAAGAATGCAAGACCATTATGCCAGCTATTGCAAAAGGAGGTTCCATTTCACTTTGATGAAGATTGTAAAAAGGCATTTGAAAGTTTAAAGGAACTCTTAACATCGGCACCCATCATTCAACCACCAGATTGGAGTAGGCCATTTGAGTTGATGTGTGACGCAAGTGATTTTGCATTGGGAGCAGTTTTAGGGCAACGAGTTGGGAAGACACCGCATGTGATCTATTATGCATCAAGAACTTTGAATGATGCCCAACTCAATTACTCTACAACTGAAAAAGAGCTTTTAGCAGTTATTTTTGCCTTAGAAAAATTTCGTTCATATCTTATTGGCACTAAAGTAATTGTCTTTTCTGATCATGCAGCTCTTAGGTACTTACTTGACAAGAAAGATGCGAAACCAAGGCTCATTAGATGGATACTCCTCTTACAAGAGTTTGACATTGAAATTAAAGATAAAAAGGAGAGTGAAAATTCTGTAGCCGACCACCTTAGCCGTCTTATCCACGAGAGAGAAACTCTTCCATTGAAAGAGAGCTTCCCTGACGAACAATTGCTTCATGTCACGGATGCATCTCCTTGGTTTGCGGATATAGTGAACTACTTGGTCACTAAGAGAATTCCAAATAACTTGTCCACTTCTCAAAGGCAAAAACTCAAGACAATGGCCAAGTATTTTGTGTGGGATGAGCCATACTTATGGAAGCATTGTCCGGATCAATTGATAAGAAGGTGCGTACCTGAAAATGAATTTCATTCAATACTATCATTTTGTCATTCCTATGCATGCGGTGGACATTTTGGCGCTAAGAGGACGGCTCTCAAGGTGCTTGAGAGTGGATTTTATTGGCCCACCTTATTCAAAGATGCATTCCTCTTTTGCAAATCTTGTGATAGATGTCAAAGAGTTGGTACGTTGGGAGCCCGAAATCAAATGCCACAAACACCTATTCTTTTTGTTGAAATTTTTGATGTTTGGGGCATTGATTTCATGGGACCTTTTCCTTCATCTTATAGTAATCTTTACATCATACTTGCCGTTGATTATGTGTCAAAATGGGTGGAAGCAAGAGCCACTCGAACTAATGATTCTAAAGTGGTTGTAGATTTTGTCAAGTCCAACATTTTTGCAAGGTTTGGGACACCAAGAGCTATTATTAGTGATGGGGGACTTCATTTTTGCAACCGCTCTTTTTGGGCCCTATTGAAGAAATACAACATCACACATAAAGTGTCTACACCTTACCACCCGCAAACTTGTGGGCAAGTCGAAGTGTCAAATCAGGAGATCAAATCCATCATCGAAAAAACTGTGAATCCAAATAGAAAGGATTCGAGTCTCCGCCTCAATGATGCACTTTGGGCTTATCGGACGGCATACAAAACACCGATTGGCATGTCTCCTTTTCGGTTAGTTTATGGAAAGCCTTGTCATCTCCCGGTTGAACTTGAACACAAGGCATTTTGGGCAGTCAAACAATGCAACATGAACCTAGGTGTAGCGGGCGATCAAAGAAAGCTTCAACTTAATGAACTTGAGGAAATTCGAAATGATGCATATGAAAGTTCACGAATTTACAAGGAAAAGACAAAGGCATACCATGATAAAATGATTTCAAGAAAAACTTTTGTTGTTGGACAAAAAGTTCTTCTCTTCCACTCGCGCCTTAAGTTATTTCCAGGTAAATTACGTTCTCGATGGATCGGGCCTTTTGTTGTTACTAATGTTTTTCCTCATGGTGCAGTAGAAATCAAAAGTCTACAAACTGAAAAAGAGTTTAAGGTGAATGGGCATCGATTAAAGCCATATTTTGAACCATTTGTGCCTCAAAACATTGAGGAAATACGATTGGAGGATCCGATTGAAGAAGCATGAGCATGAACAAAGTCTAGCTATAGACTCTAAAGAAGCGCTGGATGGGAGGCAACCCATTATTCTTTATCCAATTATTTCTTTAACACTTCCTTTTGTTTTTGAGTAGTTTTTGGTTGTCCCCATATGACAGATTCTCGAGCATCGCGACAAAGCATTGAGCATTAATAGTCAACAATGGTCCCCTACCATCCTCACAGCCATCACCGTCAAAACCAACTTAGGGGAGTACTTGAACCTCTTGCTCTTTCTATTTCTTGCTTTTACATTGAGGACAATGTACAATTTAAGTTTGGGGGTGTGTGGTACGTGGTATGTACTAAATTTGTGCTCGCTAAAAACTCAAATTTCGGGTTAAATTTTTGCTTTTGTGCTTGTTTGTGTGGTTTGATAGCTTTGCCATTGTGTTTTGAGTTGTTGCATTGCATTGATTTATGAATTGTGAGCATGAATGCTAAGTGTTGTTTATTTTCATCCTCTTATTCCATGATTGATTCTTTATTGAGCACTTGTGTCATGAGATTCATTACACGCACTTGTTGGTGGCACTTGAGGTTGTTAAGTGAACTTAAATGACCATGCAGTTAACAATTCTTCAATCACTCTACCAATGAAAGGATAAGTTTGGGGTGGTCGAGCCGGTGAATGATATTATCTAGAAGTGTGTTGATTCCATGCATGTTAAAAAAATTTGTGTGGAGTGTTTTTTTTGGCCAAGTATAAGCTGGGTAATGACCATATGTTAGGGATCTAAGCCCCATTTTGTTTTGTTGTGCTCAAAAGAATAATTTTGCACTTGTTGAATCTTGGTCCTCACTTCGTAGCCTTTTTGACTCGAGTTATTAAGTCCGTTGGGGTATCTTGAAACCCGGTACTCTTTGGTCTAAACAACCGGGGAGCTATCGACCTAAAGCTTGCTACAAGGGTCAAGAAGAAAGTTTAAGGGAGTGAGGTAAAACATGAGATTTAAAAAATTGAATTGATTATGTGATATTGTATTTGGTGATTGAGCTTAGATAACTAGTGGGTTTGAATTACTTGGTATAAGCTTGAATGTCGAAGCACTCATCTAGTGGAGAATCATCACATGACTAAATGTTGAGATTGCCGGTTAGACTCGATCGAACAAGAAAAAAAAAATTGAGTGACTTGAGGGAAACACTTGGGCTAGAGTGAAAATATCAAGTTTGGGGGAGTGTGCATCCCACGAGTGAGAAAGGAAAATTTGACCATTGAGAGCCGGAAAATCACCAACTTGTGTATTGCGATGAATTGGAATGACTACAACTTGTGTCAAGCATGGTGTAAGTTAGAAAGTGTTCATTGTATCATTTTTGTAAACATTTCATAAGTTATTATCATAATGTAAGAATTGAAGCAAAATGGCAAGCTATCTAACCTTTGCAGTGTTTGTTATTATAATATTATCGTTTGGTTTTAACTTGTGTGTGCATGCTTGTTTGTATAGCTTTGTTCGAGGACTAACAAAGGTTTAAGTTTGGGGGTGTGATGAGTGCGGGTTTTCGCACTTATTCGGACCATTAAATTTAGATATTTGTGAGTTTTCATTGGCAATTTAATACTTAATTTAGTTATTTTTATTGTGTAGGTGAAAACCCGAGTTTGAATGATGATTAGAAGGAATTTATGCGAGTAATGAGCAAAAAGGACCAAAGATACAAAAATTTCAAAGTTTGGGGACCAAAATTATCACTTTTTGATAGTTGGAGGACCGGACGTGCAATATCTTGAAAATTTGCTCCAAAATCGGCACTAACAGTGTTTTGGCAGAGTGTGTGACGTCGGGACGCCACTGTAGCATTTTTGGGCATTTTCAAAAGGCTAGGGACCGATTTTAGTATCTATTACAAAGTTGGGGACTTGGACTGCAATTATTCCTTAGGTTTTGAATTAAACACACATTTCAGCCCCTGTTTTGACGTGGAGCAGAGGAAAAACGTCCAGCAGCTGCGTCCTTCAGTTTCTCTTCATTTTTCAATTCTTTTCACTTTCTTTTCTCTTTTCTTCTTTTATCCTAATTTCTTTTGGTATTCTTGGACAAAGATTCAAGCAAGTGTAGATGGAATAGCTTGGAGAAGAAGACCATTGATATTCTCTTTATCACTAAGTTTTTCTTTTCCCTAATTTATTTTCCATTAATGGGTTGTAAGAATTTATTTGTTATTTTTGAGTATTTAATGAGTAACTAAATATATTTGTGATTGGGGGAAATTCCAAACCCGAGTTATGATTTTTTAATTAATTTGCGCACTATAGTTCTCTTGATTAATGTGTTTAATCCATTGATTTAAATGTTGATTTTGTTATACTTGATTGTTTAGGTGTACAACTAAATGATTGAGTTGTTTCAATGAATGCTATTTTGGAATTTATAGTACGTAATCGCTATTTATTCTAAAATCTTGTGGCAATTACATTCTAATGGATTATGAGGAATTTTCTATCGATTGTATGTGGATTAATACTTAAGTAAGTAAACCGAGCTTGTGAGTTTGCCCTTAATTCAATTCATCTCTTTTGTCGTAATGCATTTGTTAAATTAAATCTAGAGAACTTATTCTAGGTTGTTTAATGAATAGGGTTGAGTAAAGAGCTTGTTTTATTCAACTAATATGTAAGAAGAGATTGAGATAATTGAGCTTGTAATTATTCTCGAATTGTTGTTAATCTAGAGAACGAAAATCTATTGTGGTAATTGATATGAAAATCATTCTCGTGGTAACGAAGCACCCCCCCCCCAATCACATCTTCACATCTTTGATTTAAAAAACTACTTTGTTTATTTCATAATTCAAGTCTTTTCCGTTTTGAATTTATTGCTTTCGTTAGTTTAACAAACCAAAAATCCCCCTCATTTAATTAATGTCGTATTTTACTTTTGATTTTATTTTCTAATATGCAATTGATTAAATTGAAACAACCATCTGCGGGAATGACCCTTACTTGCCATATTACTATTTAAGACGACACATTTAAGTTAAGTAAGGAATATTATTTGATACGTCCTTTGGAAGGTATCAATGGGACAGTAGAACGTTATAAAGCTCGTCTAGTTGTCAAAGGATACACTCAAACCTATAACATCGACTACACTGAAACATTCGCACCTGTGGCAAAACTCAATATTGTTCGAGTTCTCTCATCGTTAGCAGTAAATTTAGACTGGCCACTTCAACAACTAGACATTAAGAATGTGTTTCTTAATGGGGATCTGGAAGAAGAAGTTTATATGACAGCACCACTAGGCTTCAAAATAAGAATAAGGAAAATCAAGTGTGTAAACTGAAAAATTCTCGGTATGGGCTCAAATAGTCACCTAGAGCATGGCTCGATAGATTTACAAAGGTATTAAAAAGTCAAGGATACCAGCAAGGGTAGTCGGATCACACAATGTTCTTCCAACAATCTAGAGACGAGACAAAGACTATCCTAATTGTATACGTGGATGATATAATCCTAACAGGGGATAACATAACTGAAATGGAAAGACTAAAGAAGTGTTTAGCCGCTGAATTTGAGGTAAAAGACCTAGGACAAATATGGTATTTTTTAGGGATGGAGGTTGCAAGATCAAAGAAGGGTATTAGTGTTTCCCAAAGGGAAATACATTCTTGATCTTTTAATCGAAACTGGCATGCTAGGATGCAAACCTAGCGAGACACCTATTGAGGCAGGAAAATTGTCAAAGGATACATGGAACTCAGTGGAAATAGACAGATATCAAAGATTGGTTGGGAAGTTGATCTACCTCTCGCATACTAGGCCTGCCATAGCTTTTGTAGTAAGCAAGGTAAGCCAGGATATGCATTCTCCCAAAGAGGCTCACTTGGAGACAGTATATAAAATCCTCAGATATCTAAAAGTCACTGCTGGAAAAGGATTGTTCTTCGAGAAAAATAAACGAGGAGTAGAAATATTTACAGATGTGGACTGGGCTGGATCAACAGAAGATATGAGGTCGACTTCAGGCTACTGTACCTTTGTTTTGGTAACTTGGAGGAGCAAGAAACAGAATGTAGTGGCACGAAGCAGTGCAGAAGCTGAATTTAGAGTAATTGCACAGGGAATATATGAAGGTTTATGGATAAAGGAATTGTTGGAAGAACTTAAAGTTGGAATGGAATTTCCAATCAAACTATATTGTGACAACAAAAAAACAATCAACATTTCTCTCAATCCAGTGCAGCATGATAGAACCAAACACGTAGAAGTTAACATACACTTTATCAAGGAGAAAGTGGATGAAGAAATTATTTGCATGACATATATTCCAACAAAAGAGCAAACGGCAGATATCTTCACCAAAGAGTTATCTAGACAAATGTTTGACTACTTTAACTGCAAATTGAACTTGATCAACATCTATACGTCAACTTGAGGGGGAGTGTAGAAAACGTTCAAGTGTGGAAGTAAATCATAGATGGAAATTATGATTAATTGGAAAACTTGTATTTTAGGATAATTGGCAGTTTATTTATTTTTCTTATTAGGCAGAATATTTTCCCCCATTTCCTTTCCAACCTTGTATTATAAATTGATTGTATTATTGTTGAAATCAATAAGTGAGATCAATATTCATTCCAAGCGTGTCTTCAAATTATTTCACGGTCACAAATTTAAAAAAAATTATAGGTCACAGTTTATTCGTTGGTTACAAATTATTTTTCAGTCACAAATCATATAATTTTTATGTCACAAATAACTAAATAGTTGGTCACAAATTAACTAAATAGTTGGTCACATACACCAAACACCCCATTCCCACCTCCAATCCTAATCCACCACCAATACTTGATCACAAATTAACCAAACAGTTGATCACAAACTCCTAAATAGTTAGTCACAAACTCTCTTCTTCCCACCCCACCATCGCCATCGCCATCGCCACCGCCACCGCCATCGCCATCGTACCATTCCCACAACTGCGACCAACATCAACTATGCCATCGTCGCCACCACCACCAACAACGTTGACATCGCCTCAACTAATAAAAACTACCCCAACACCAAAACATGAAAAACTACAACCACTCCAAAAACTAATAAATTCAACAAAAACTACCACCACGACACCACCATTACATATCAAGCACCACAGATCACGTCACACCACCACTGCACATTACCCGATTCACTTCCACAAATTCACCTTAGCAAACACCAACTCCTCTCGATTCACCTCAACGAATCGATTCACCTCCACATATTCATTGTAAGTCACCTCCAAACTCGACAGCTCCATTATCTCGATCAACTTCTCATGTGCTAAATCAGCTGGAGCCTCCCCACTTTCTTTTGAAACATCCTTAGACTGTATGGAATCACGACATCACTGTTGAGGAAGATATGAGCGACATGCTGGGGTGAGGCAGCAAGTTCGACTTCTCACATACCTTTTTGCCGCACAACACTGTGAAGTGGTGGTCTACGGTGGCGATGTGGTTGATATGTGAGGGAGAGGGTAGAAAGTGACGAGAGAGGAAAAGCGTTGCGCTGACGGTTGGAGAGTTGCGCCGACGATGGCGACTGTATTGGTAGTGAGTTGATATTGTGAAGAGAGAGGAGAGAGAGAGGATGGAGAGGGAGAAGAGAGGGAAATGATGTTCACTAAAATCCCATGCACAGAAAGAATTCCACAGAAATAAATCACAATACTCACAAATGAGTGGGGCCCATCATGTATTTAAAAATAAAATAAAATGTGCAGAACCTACCCTTGAGAGTGTTCTGGTAAATTTCTGTGGGATTTCTTTATGTACATCTAGCAAAATTGAATGATGTTAGAGTTGGGAGTGTGGGGTAGATAAATTATTATTATTAAATAAGTCCCACACCTGATTTTTGAATTTGAAAATTTAAAATGTCTCTGTTTATGTAATTTTCTCTTTGAAGAAATAGCCATGGTCAAGGTTGTCCTGGCTATGGGCTAGGATGGGGCATACTTGGACAAGCTTGTGTCATTGCCGACCCAACCTTTAATATAGGCTTAAACCCAGTTGTTGGGATTGTAAATAAAAACCACCAAACTTAAAAATAATCAAAATTGTCTTTTAAAGTGATTGTCACATGAACCCGTCAATAAACGATTTTGAATCAAACCAAACTCATTTAAGACAATTTGGTTTAGATTATGCTATTTTAAATACGAGTAATGCTTTTTAGTCCAATAAAATTGTAACCCCATTTTAGGTGACATTGATGTGACATTAAATGATAAGTGAAATTAAATGACATTTTATTTAACCCACCATCTAGTACCACATAAGCTAGTGTTGCAACCCCAGTGAGATTACATAACATTATTCTTTAAATACAATTTGGAACCAAACCAATTCATTTAAATTTTTTAAAATGTATATATTTTTATGTCTGCCAGAAATTGATCCAGATTGGTCAGGGTCAAAACATACTCACACTAGAACTCGATACATTCCCAACAGATCTTCACAATTTTCATCGGCGCCTCATTGCTAGCAAAAGAAAGCAAGAAACGGAAAAAATAGCCTCAGAATTGGGTAGCGAGAGGAAGTTTTCAGTATTGAGTAAATCTTGGATGATTAAAGCCCCCAACCTCGCCCCTATCATATCAGTGTTTTGTTTGGAAGGAAATATAATGAAATCAAGAGAATCAAAGTGTGAATAATTCGTGAATATTGTATGTCTAGTTAAAATTAACATGCCTTCAAAAGGGTCATAATTTCTACATACCAATTTACACACTGAAGAGTTTACCATTTATTTAACAAATTTGAGGGAAAAAAAAATTAACTCACAACATTTACTTGGGCGAAATGTTTTTCACTCGAAATTGTACACCCCTGGATAAAAATTAGGAGCCAAAACCAAATGATACAGAATCAGTACATAATTGCATATGGAATACTACTCATGGTCCTTTTCCGCCTCGTTGCTTCTTTTCTTCTAGCAAGGTAGCCTCATTCAACATATCAGCTGCATCCTTGTGCATGTCGAGCTTGGCAAGGGCTACAGCCTGCATGTAAAATGCCGTGGACCAATCTGGATAAACGCACTGTGCTTGCATTGCATCTCGGAGTGCAGCATCTGGTTGATCACACATGAGATAACAGAGGCTTCGTCGTGCATGAACCGTTGGAGAAATCATAGTGCCCACATCTATGAACTGCACATATCATTACAATTATTTAATCCAGACAGAAACAGTTAATGCGTTATCTGTCCTGAACAATTATGTACGAAGAGTAGAATAGGATTAATAAACTAAATAAACAGTAGTTCTTTTATTCAAAAAGCGTCGTGATCCAAGTTTTGATTCAAACTCCATGTTTTGAGGGAAAAAACGAACTGTCTAAAGTAATACGTCAAAAACTGCAGATATGAGAGATGGATAGGCAGTTAAGCCAAGCCAGAATAATAGAAGTATATGTGTAGTTAGCAGTGAACATATTGAATCACATTGGCATTGGCATTGTTGCTAGAGGAGCATTGATAGTAAACTCAAGCTATGGAAATCTATGTTCATTCCCTTTTCCCTAAATACGTAAAATTACTCTTACAATATAAGGCCATTTTAGCATAGCCTCTTTTTAATTTGTTCTTATTTGAGAATTACTTTCTTTTTATAACAAATGCTGCTGAGAGATTTCTAGTTTAAAAATATCTTAACTTGATGGGTAAAAAAGGATTCAGACGAGAAGGGACATGATTAATGAAATGGCTCTCTAGCAGAAGAAAAAAAAACATTGCTTTTACGAGGAAGAAGTGAAAGTGCACTGTGATTAAAGTATTCAAGCAATAAATTTTGCAAGTACCTGAGAGTAGCAATCAATAGCAGTTTTGAAATCTTTGTCACGGAATGCCAGGTCTCCGCGTTTCCTTGCATCCATCATATCTCTCATTTGTTGGGTCCACTCTTGGAAAGATAACTACAGTGGCAAACGTTTATATCTTAAAATTGCATTATTATAGAAGCATTTACATAGGATCTTAGCTAGAATAAAATTACCTCATTGGTTCCTTCATCGTCTTTATAGTGTGTCATCACCAAAATTTGATGGATGGCTGTGAGATCCATACGTGAACAGGCATCACCCATTGGAGAGAGAGGGTGTTGTGGGGTTGGTGGCGTTTCATCCCGCTTCGAAATTCCCAGCATCACGTGAGAGGGAACCTGCAATCAGCATTTTGATTGTTACCTTTAAGAGAAGGTAGTTCGTGGATATTTAATATGAAAAGCAATCAGTATTTACCTAAATTGCACTTAATCACATAACTCTTTTTCCATCTAATCACATGGCTTTTGATAAAACTAACATTCCATAGGAGTACCACTCCCCTCTCTTGGTCCCCTTCCGTCCACGTGGCGAAAGGAGAAAACATATCATCTGTTAAGGGATAATCCCAATAAACAACCAACATATAAGACATTGGCTACTCCTCTTGACAAGGATGACCCATTAACATGGAACCCCACATTTTATTACTGTATCAAAGCAAAATAAAGGTCCTGAATTCAAGTCTCGCCGCCATCCATTTAAATAAAAATTATCCATGTGTTATGTTTTGATGGGAAAAATGAATCCCATCTAGATATGTGGAGGTGTATTGAAGACATTTTAAATGATATATATTTGGCCTTTCAAATAGCTTAAGCTTCTATATTAAGTGTTTCGACACATTATTAGCATGCACTGACAAAGGAAAGCATCCAAGGAACAAAAAACACACACTGAACCCGTTGAAAGTGTAGAAAGAGAAATGAGACTTACATCGGGTTTATTTTGCAGTGGGGAAAGGGTAGAAACAAGATCTTTGGTTTTTGGCCGCTCCCTTGGTTCATATTGCAAACACTGTGAAGCAAGGCCAAAAACAACAGTTGCCTCTTCGGTCGAGAAGTTCCCTTCCAAATGGGAGTCCATCAGAAGCAGAATATTTTTACCCCGAATCATATCCAGTGCCTGAAAGGCACAATGTGGAAACAGGTGCATGAAATCTTACAGAAATCAGATTCAAAAAAATCATTCTAATACAAGACACCAAAGAAGTGCTCCTCGTGTAGCAAAATAAGTGAATATTAAACTTAAATGAATTCTCTGTCTAATCAAATAGGAATAACAACTAAAATGCGTAGGCAACCTTCATATTTAGCAAGTTCAAGTGACACAGCAAGTCAAAATAAAAATTGAAGGCGAATTTGGAGCAGTAGAATACAACTAAGGACCATCAGTTATCATTATCAGGGCAAATACCATGAAAGTAGTTTTCCTGGAGGGTGAGGGGTTTGTAACTTTATCTTGTTAGTCTAACAAGATTTCCTGAAGCAGCTATGAACTATGCCATTGCAAAACATCAACACTGGTTTATTAGTAACCACTTTTAAACCAGTTGCAAAAGTAGCATGTATATTTCGTGACAAGAAGTTCCTGAAAACACATTCCTAACTTGAGAACTCATTTCTGGAGATTACCGCCCTACAAACTTCAGAGGCTAATATTAATAACAGATACAATAAAATAAGAAGTGACAGTTAAAAATAGTAATCATATCAACACGAAAGTTGAATTGGATGAGAAGCAATACTAGATTCCACAGTACGATAATTCATACAAGCATGAGATAACAAGTCATTTAACCTTATAAATGATCAAGCTTATAAATACGCACATGATTTGGAGGGATGTGCTTTCCACTAAGCAGATCCAAAAGAACAGTCCCAAAGCTGAAAGCAACACTTTCTGGGGTGACCCTTCCTACAAGAGATTTTAAAGATATATTAATTCTCGTAAGCAAATTCTAGAAAGATAAAAAAAATTGAAAAGGGAAAAATGGAAGTCATGCAATCTACAATAGTTCCCATGCAACATTATCTGGTTGGCAAAATAGTTTTGATCCAAAAACTCCTCCAGCAGTCTATCAGAATAATTGGCAGCTGTGAACTTCGGAGAAGCTGTGGATGATTGGAGGCAAATTTAATGTTATCAGGATACCATACCCTGATTTTCCCCAGTTCTGCGTGATTTCAATAATTTTATGTAGGAAAAGAAGCTGATTGACTTGCCTATGGTGGGATGTTGTTTTACATTGTCAAGCAGAAAGGATAATCCCAACTTTTTTAGGCAGGATAGGTTCCATCTGGGAGAATCATTAACAAGGGAATAAGAGGTCAAAAATGTAATTCCACGCTCAAGTGTTTTGGGCTTTGAAAGTGCATGATGGAAGTAAGGCTCTTGGTCCAAATGGAATCACCATACTAGTTTGCATACATGTGGCAAGTGGTAAAAAGAGGATATTACTGAAACAATGCATTTTTATGTGCACGAAAGATGCAAGAAAAGCATTAATACAACTTCTGTTGTTGTCACCCCTAAGAATAATGGTGAAGTGATATAGGGATTACAGGCCTATTATTCTTTTGGGATCTGTGGACAAGATGATCCCAAAGTGCTTGATCTGAGACTAGAGAAAACTATTAATAAGGTGGAACCTCAATCAAAATGCTACAGTGGGTAAGAGGCAAATCCTTCATGTAGTACTTGTGGCCAAGGGAGAGATGGATGCCATTGAGAAGTGCAAGAAACGGCATGCCGGGAA
The DNA here is from genome assembly GCA_019097785.1 of Fraxinus excelsior. Lineage (NCBI taxonomy): Eukaryota > Viridiplantae > Streptophyta > Magnoliopsida > Lamiales > Oleaceae > Fraxinus > Fraxinus excelsior. The sequence goes on from CM032628.1 coordinate 13,661,041, forward strand.
AAGTTGAGCCTAAGAATGCGAAAATTGGGATTTCCTGCTTTTTGTTAGGAAAAGGGTTTCTAAAAAAATGGCTCTCATATGGATTAGGTTTTGCATATTTGTAATAAGATTTTCAACTATGGAGAATGGTACTCCTGTGACTTTAATAGCTCTAGAGACTGCAGATAGATTTTTTATCTGCATTGCTTTACTTGTTGGTAATGGGGTGCTTATGTTAGTAGATAGCGATGGATGAAGACATGGGTGGTGGTGAAGGGTTTAATTGTTTCTAATAGGTAAGGGATATCTAGATGCTTTATTTTTTAAGACGTGGATCATATGCTTTATTTAACAAACATCAATTTATTAAACCACTATTTATAGGAATAATTGTTAAACTTGAGTCTTCATGACAAGTAATTTTATCAATTTTTTTAAAAAAATATCATAGCCACATGAAGTCTTTTCAGCTCGTTTCAATTTGACACACCTACAGCATCTTGAAATGTGATTGTTCACTTAAAACACTAACGGAATAAACATTTGGTTGGATAAAATTTGTTCAATATATATATATTTTTTGATAAACTCCATATGTTCGGGTCAACTTGCGTGCACCTCGACTAATTCTACGGGACCCTGAAGTTTACGGCCGACTACAACGAGCTGAATTGATTTTCATTCATAGCAATTTATATATTTTATCAAGAAGATTAGATCTCTATTTAAAATGAGAATCCAAAATGTGGGATACCGGACTTATTTGATACTCTTGAAGGTGTTGGACTGCTTAGGATTGCTAATCTATCATTAGATGAACTAGAACTATAGTGTTATTTTTAATGATAACGAAGAAATTGATATTGATAATGTTGAAGAAAATGAAATTTCGATAATTAATGATTAAGGGTGTGTTTGAGCCACATTATTTTGAAAGAATGTATTTTAGAATAGTATATTGATAGATAATGTGTGGTTGAAAAAGAAGGAAAAGTTATTGATGTGATTGAAAATATATTTTATTGAAGAATGTGGTTAAAAATGAGTAAAAGAATGAGAATTGTTGGAGATATGGAAAGAATAATATCTATGATATTTTTCCAATAGTGTATGATTATTTTCCTTAATAGTTGATTGTATAATTATTATGCAATCTTTCATTTTAGAGTTATTTATAGCCCTATAAATAGGGTCTTTTAATTTGTAATAGAAATAAGTTTATTATATACAATTTATAATATTCTTTTTTTTTTTTTTTTTGATAACCGTGGATGTTCGGGCCAGCTTGCGCGCACTTCGACTAATTCCACGGGGCCCTGAAGTTTACAGCCGCATCTCACCTCAGTGGCCCTGAGGGGACTCGAATTGGTGACCATTGGGGAGCAAACCCAATGCCTGACCAATTGAGCTACCCCTCAGGGTTAATTTATAATATTCTTCATAAGAATGAAAATTTTAATGTGTATCAAACAATGACTAAGATAAAGTGTGTTAGTATTTTATTTTTATTAACTTGTTTCTATATTAATATTATTTTATATTAATAAAATTATGTTGAATTTTATGACAGTATCGACGTATCCTAATTTTTTTTAAAAAAATCGTATCGAATTATCCGTATTGTATCGTATCCAAATTACGTATTCGTATCCGTATCAATGCTTCTTAGATGATAGCTATATTAGTAGAATTTGCAAAATTTGCATTTAGAACCGACAAGGTAATGGAGGGTTAATCCATCTGAATAAAGAGATTTTACAGTTTGAAATGAACAAATTTAAAAGTAATAATTTGATGATTAAAGGTGAGTAAACCTCTGCTCGACCACATATTTTACCTCTTAAAACTACATATGATGGCCAATAGTTTTATATAAACCTAGATTTCGATGCCAACTCCTTAATTTCACATTTATCCATCTAAAGCAGATTAAAAATTTGGAAACAGGAAGAGCACACAGCTCCTCTAGTTTGCTTAGATCCGCTCAGTTGTTACAGAGCTCTGTTATAAGATACTCCATAAACCCTTTAAACTCTTTTATGGTTTTGAGTCTGTTATTCTCAAATCCTATACTACAGTAATGTGCCTTTAGGAGTTTTAAGTAAATTCTGATATTCATATGGATGTCCTATCGATCATACACCTAAATTTCAGGATCGTGGGCATAATCCATCTTCAAGAGAAAAGGTAAATTGGATATATATGGTACAGAACAAATTAGGTATATAAACGGTAGATAACTAAAAGATAAGAAAAAAATTAAATTGAAAATTACCATTTCTAAGATACTCAGGAGGTGTATATGCAAGATTTGTGCTATAACTTTTACCATCCCTGCTATTTTTCATCAATCCAAAACAGGACAGCCGTGGATCACCATTCTGCCAAAAGCATCCACTATATATATATTTTACTCCAATTAAAACATAAAGCCCCTGGAAAAGATACTAGCGTGGGGAAGAAAAGAAGCGCATAGCAAGATAAGCATATCATCAAGCTCAAGAATAAGATATTAATTAACCTCGTCAAAGAGAACCCTATAGGCATTCAAGTCATGGTACAGTGGTCGACCTTCATTGCTGCAATAATCTAGTGCTTCAGCTATATACAAAGCCACTCTTAATCGCATGGCCCACTCAGGGGTTTGATTCTCCCCTGTATAAGAAAGTGGAGAAAGATAATTTAACTAACACATTAAATGACCAAGAAAGGACATTGTGACGTTTAAAACATAATTCTTTTTTTTTTGCATAAAAGTGCAAAGACAAATGTGAAGAGGCAACTTTAACAGCAATTGTGGAATTTCCCACCCCCGTGGGAAAGGAAATACTACTGAATGGATGTCACAGAGAGTGTACATAAAGATAAATACCCCTTCAAAGCCCACTATTTTGGCTTTAAGGTCCCAGTAAACTGTTTCACATGATTTCAAGCTATAACCACATGCTTCAAAATGTGTTTGCCTTCTAACAAAGAACAAGACCACAATCATATCGAGATAAAGATGGAAGATAGAACATGCTATAGACACTACTCTTCAAGATACGTTAGCTTTTTAATTTTTTGAAACGTCTCCTGGACAATTAAAATGCTATCTCCATGCCTTGAGATTTTAAACAACTTATATGGAAAAGCTCGCCCCGAATTTGAAAGGCACTCCACACTTGAAGTGATAATTAAGTTCTGGTATTACAAACAATAAACTCCTTTCAATTGACTCCACTATTGGGAAAGAAAACATTTTTTCCTCAAAAGAAGAATTTGATTCCAGTTCAAATTTTTTAGATATTTAGTTAATACATGCAAGTCAAATATTGTTCTCACCTGCACCAGCATAGCTGGATGACGCAGAACACTCATTTATAGAGAGAGTCAAGGCTTCTCCAGCCCGATTATGTAACCACTGGCAATACAGCTTACTTAGTGATGCCCTCACATGACCCCCTCCCTCAACATGCACACACTCAAAAAGATGGGAAAAATTCTAAAAAATAGAAACATTCTAAATTTCAGAGGCTAGTTTCTGACTTTCTGTATCACTTCCCTAGATTAATCATTGGTTACAGATGTGCGACAAGCATAGAGTTGGGCAAGCATACAAAACTGAAGTATAAATTCATCCTAGGAATTGATTTATAAATTATAATTCAAATCAACTTATCACTTCACAAAGGAATGCCAGAAACTCACGATAAACATAGCTACTAACCACCATCTAAATTATAAAACCATGCAAGTGTCACAATAATAATAGTATTAACTCATTCACAATATATTATGTTGTTTAGGGAAGCTAAGACTGTGAATAAGGAACTAATGATTGACCTAGATTTGAAAGTAGCTGCATTTGCCAATATCTCCTAAAATACATCTAAATAAGTATGAAGGAGAATTGCTAAAATACAATAAATTAAGGCGACGGAAGAATAGAGAATACAGTGAAATAAATGTTTAGCAAGAGTCTCGTTAGGCATGAACTCCGCCACAAGCAGCCTCTCATCCCCATCACAACAATACCCTATCAAATTTGCCAGCCTCTTATGCCTCAGTTTCCCCACTTCCTTTGCTTCCTCCTTTCAAATACAAAACATGAATAAATTAAGTCAATTTTCATTTTCCAATATGTGTATTTGTTTTTAACTGAATCATATTATTCGTACAGCGAACTGCTTAGGATCTGGCCAGGCCATTTTGGTGAATTTTTTGACAGCGATCCAGCGGCCGTTCTGCAGGCGGCCTTCATAGACAATATTAGGGGCCTTCTCTCCACTCTCAGAGACGATGTTGTCGGAGCTGAAGTTGTTGGTAGCAGCCTTCAGCTCCACCAAAGTGAACTCCGAGAAACCCGACGAGCCCCCTCCGGCGCCGACGGCGGATGCACCTTTAGCAGGAGAGGAATGGCGTTGGTGGCTGTTGTGCCAATGATCCTCATCCAAGCGCGGCTTCCTCGAGAACAACGATTCGCAGCAGCCCATGACTCGGCCGAGTTAACTCAGCAGTGAAGAGCACCTATATAACATTTTTGTTATGCCGGAGCTGCGTATCTATAGGTACGATAATGTTGACTAGTATGCTTTCTGCAGCATTCGTATAGAGAGAAAAATCTGGGTTTTTGGTTTTCTTTTCAGTGAGTCGGTCGCTCTAAAATTTCTATGATTTTTTCCTGTAAGAATCTAATTCAATTCAGATTTTTCTTTTTCTTCTGTCCATACTTTTAAAAAATAAAAATATCTACAATGATGTAAATTTTGGAAAGTAACTTCATTTTTACGAGGGAGATCGATAAAATGTGCGCATAAAAATAAGTAATAGATTACAGGATCATAGAAATTGTGTATGAAAATGGCATTCGACATTTTTTACTAAAGTTTAATTATTATTTTAGGTATTTAATTTTTTAAAAGTGAGAAAAAAAAAAAGTTTTCTCGAAATAGACAATTAAACAACTTTTTTTAAAGCTTTTCCGTCCCCTTCGCGAATAGAAGAAAAAGAAAAATAATTATAATATTTTTGTTGAACATTTATTAAATAAAAACTTCTTAAAAATTTTATGATTATTTAAAATTGCTTATTTTATACTGATTTTCAGTCACGCGTTTTGCTTTTTAATCGTACATTTTCAGAAAATGTATGATTTAAAAAATTACGTTTTAAATGATCGCTCTCACACAAACACTTAATTAATAAAAACTTTATTTATGATTTTAAAAAACTTATTTATATGTTATTTGAAGCTTGCTTAGCCAAATTTGATACGCAAAAGAGAATTTCACGTCTAGATATGACTTGGGGAAAACGACGTAGTAGAGGGTAGATAGAAGACAGGCCCGCGTGACCTTCATTCTTCCACGTGACTTATTAGGATATCCATACTCCATTTAATGGACCCATGCTAAAAACACATTTTTTATTTTTATTTTGAAATAATTGCAGCAGATGTCTCAAACCTTTCAAATAATTGCAGACTTTCTCGTGACCTTTCATTCGTTGTAGGCGTCGCCTCTAACCTTTCGAAACATTGTGATTGAAGGCACAATGAATGGATTACATCCAAATGTCTGTTAATTGATCAAGAAATTGAGTTAGACCACATTTTTTTTTATATCTTTTGTAAATGATAAAATAATAACTATACATCTTTATCCTCCTTCCAAACCTATCGCCACTCTAAAACTCATCCAACTACCATCGACATCGATTGCCATCATCGGCCACAACCCACCACCATCACCCCTCACATGTAGCAAACCAAAACTCATGTCTTATTACAGAAATCAACACCTAACAATTTGCAACTGCTCTAATTTCCTTATCTCAACCTCTTTCACTCCCACCCTTCTCAACGCTACACCAGCCACACAATTGATTGTGCCCTCTGTTGTCGAAGTTCAATGCATTAGTTAAGGGATTATACTAGAATTGTTGCCCATAAATTTTTTTAGGAAGTATCCAATTGAAGTGAACAAACTAGTAATCGCGAGAGCTCAACCACCGAATATTACACTCTTAGCCATGGCCGGAATGTACAATCCAGTAAGTCATGATTCATCACCGGCTGGAATGGAAATAATATATTTTATTCCCTTATCACACCGACCGTCGTCCACAGTCTTCTATTGTTCCTCCGATGTCGAAATCCACCTCTAGTTATAGGATTGCCGGACCAAAAACTCAGTTTTCTTTACGGGAGAATTTTGGGATGGTCTGATTTTGATTTTAGGGATTTTGGGGGTTGGGTTGGGTTGGGGTGGGGTGGGTGTGGGTATGGGGTACGTGAAAAAGATTATAGATAGTTTATTTATTTCATTAATTTTTAAAAGATAATGTTATAAATATAAGATTACCATTATGCCCTTTTAAAAAATATAAAAAAAAAATGTGGTTAAACTCAGTTTTTTGGTCAACTAGCAGACATTTGGATGGAATCCATCCATTGGGGTTTCAGTCGCAATGTTTCGAAAGGTTAGAGGCGACGGCTGCAACGAATGAAAAGTCATGGGAAAGTTGCAACTATGTGAAAAGTTTGGGACCTCTGCTGCAATTATCCCTTTTATTTTTTTGTAATTATAAATGAGAGACAAAATTTTTTTAAAAAAAAAAAACGCTCTTAAACTTTATAACAATATAAAAAATAGTAACTTGTCTTTAGAAAATCGGCAACGTCCGATACTTACATACCCATTATTACTTTTTTAGTCTTGCATGATTGAAAATAAGATTGCTATAATACCTAAAATTTTCTTGCGAAAATTTCTATAATTAGCTGTAGTTAATTTACTCTAACTAAATTATATAAATATAAATTGATGCGTAGTTTAAAATTTAATCATATAAATTTACTTATTTTGTTAAATATAGTATCTAATTTAACAAAATAATTATTTATAAGTGCGATTTAATATCAAATGATAAAAACGGGTATAATTATATTATTTTGAAAGGATTAATATATCAGATTAAATGACATTATGGTATATAACATGTCTATCATTTAATAATAAATTTCGAAGGTATACAATATTTTAATGAACTAATTTAGTTAAAAAGTAAATATTTGTATTAAATATCCTTTTAGTTTATATATTTTAAAAAATAAATTAAATTATTTATTATCAAATTCTTCAAATTTTTTTTTTTTAAATATCCCTACTAGTAATTATATTCAAAATTGTGTAGGAATTTATTTATTATTAAAGAGAACAAGTTAAATTGCAAGTGTAGAAAATTTCGTCTTCTCTCTTGAAAAGGGACATTTAGACTTAAGACTATATATCCTAACTAAAATAAAAGAGGGAGTTTGCCACGTCATCGTCGTCAAAACGACGTCGTGTTGCCGCTTCATATAAAACGCCTTCAACCATCTTCCGTGTCTTCTTCAACCATCTTCCGTCAACCATCTTCCGTGTCTTCTTCAACTTTCCTCAACTTTCCCTCTACTACTCTCGAAATTTCTTCCTTTGACGGTGTGAAAATCGGCAATATCTTCAAATCTTAGCTGACAAAGATTTCTGTTTGAAGATATCAAACAACTACAGATTATTTCAACGAAATCTAACCGGTAGACCAATCCTTCGTACTTTAACAATCAATCAAAGATCGAGTCTTACGCGCTTCTGAAATCACCGGTGAAGTTCTTGTTGTTCTGAAATCAAGGCGTTTATTTTTGCAAACGCCGGTAGAGGAAGTGAACTGGGGAAGCGTATCCATCTGTTTCGATACGGTGTTGGAGGTCGGTTTCCGAGTTCTCTTCTTTGTTAATTAACAACCAGTCGTCCAATAAGGGGAATTCCATCTATTCAATTGGGTCTCAAAATATAAACCCTAAAATCCCAAATCCCAAATACCACTGATCAAAAAAATTAACCCTAAAATCCCAAATACCACCAATAGGTCACAACACCGATTGCATTTAATCCTGCTTTGGTGATTTTACTTTCAACCGACTCAATTTAATCCCTGTCTTCCTCACAAATTTGAATCTATTGCGGTTAGTTTTTTCAATCGATTCCTTTATGGTTATATATTTTACTGTGTAATTGTAAATTTAGATTAGGTTTTGCTTTTTCAAATGGTTCATTTTGTTAGAATTGGAGGAATTTGTTTTTATCCATTATTAAAGCTATATTTTATTACATTCAGTTGTTTATCTTATGGATGGCATTGATGATCGTAGAAGAAAACGGCGAGAAATTTATCCCCAACTAAAAGACAATCAAAATTCTCGCCGTCGAAAATTGTATGCTCAAGCAAAAGAGCAGCAATTAGCGCAGTCAAAATACCTTCAAGGTCAAGGTATTATTTATACAGGAATAAGGATTTATTCAAAACTTTTATTTTATATCTATCTTCCATGCCATATGTATATAATTTAGTCATTTAGTTTACATGTGATTTTCCCTTTTTCTCTTCTATTGAATTTGATTTTATTCTATTCATATAATATACATGATTTAATAATTTAGTTCTAAGAGTATTCAAATAGGCATGCCATTTTTAGAATTCTTTTATTTTACGATATATGTGGTAAATGTTTTTGGCTATTTTATTTGCATAAGAAAGTGGTTTTATCTAGAAAATAACAATATTTTTATTTATTCATTTTATTTGAAATATCTTTATTGCAGCCACTGATTGTAGTGATGGTATATCTTTCACCACTACAATTTCTAAAGAAAATGTCAATGATGAGTATATGGAAGATAGATTTACATCTGATAACGAGGGTGTACAAAAAATTCTACACACTCCAAATTTAACTACGCAAAATATTCCTACTGAGTGTTATTTGTTATTACAGCCTACATTTTGTTTACATTGTGGTGCAAAAAAGTTTTATGGAGAAAGTAAGGGATTTTGTTGTTCAGATGGCAAGATTAAATTACACATAGATAATGTACCTACTAAATTATATCATCTGTTTACTTCAAATTCTGTTGACGCATTAAATTTTAAGAATATTGCAAGAAGTTATAACAATCATTTTGCATTCACCTCTTTTGGTGTAAAGTGTGACAAAGAGTTGTGTAAGAGAAATAAAGGCATTTATACATTTAGAATTCAAGGCCAAGTTTATCATTATATAAACCAATTGTTACCATCCGATAATAATCCAACTTATTTACAGTTATATTTTTATGATACTAAAAATGAAATTATCTAATCGATTAAATATTTCTGAAAAATTTTGTGAATCAACTTTGGGAATGTTAATTAATATTTTAAGCGATAATCCTTACTCTAAATTTTTTCGATCGTTGAGCAATATCGATAGTCTATATAACTGTCGAATACAAATAAAATGTGATCCAGGTTTAGACCAAAGAGTATACAACGGTCCAACATCTTCACAAGTAGCTGCGGTTTGGGTTGATGATGATGTAACTACAAATAACAAAACTCGTGATATATCAATTTATGGTCATTCTGGTAGTCATACAGAGTACATTATTATTTTGGGTGTTATGATCCTCTTCAATATCCATTGTTATTCCCTTTTGGTCAATCTGGATGGCATGAAGGTATTGAAAGAGTGAATAAAAATAATTCCCGATGTCTTCATGAAACAAATCATGCTAAACATCAATGCCATAAATTCTCCAGATGAATTGATTGAAAATGAAACTAAAGGTTATTTATCTTTCTATTGGTTTCCTATTATTTTTATTTTGCTTATTATATTATATTCAGCCTATTTTTTTCCCTTTGTAGGTATGAAGAAAAGAAATTCGCGGTTACATGTGTCTTGTCGTGAATATTATTGTTACAAGTTACAAATTCGAGATTCAGGTACATCTTTTTTGCTCCACACTGGTAGACTATTTCAACAATATGTCGTTGATATGTATGTAAAAATTGAAACTTCTAGATTAGATTATTTTCGTAATAATCAAAAACAGATACGATCTGAGCTTTATCAAGGAATTGTTGATAGCGTTGACACAGGTGAAAATAGGGGGTATAAGATTGGTAGGAGAATTGTTTTGCCCTCTTCTTTTACAGGTGGTCCTAGAGATAATAAAAAACGTTATATGGATGCAATGGCATTAGTTCAACGATATGGTAAACCTGATGTATTTTTAACTATGACGTGCAATCCTAATTGGGCAGAAATAGAAGCAGAACTAAAGCATAATGATGAGAAACAAAATAGACCTGATTTATTTGCACGTATATTTAGAGCTAAGTTAGAAGAATTAAAAATTGACTTGTTTAAAAGACATATTTTAGGTCCTGTTGCTGCATATATATATGTTGTCGAATTTCAAAAAAGAGGTCTACCACATGTTCATTTCCTGTTAATTTTTAAATATGGTTCAAAAATTACTTCTATTGATTTTGTTGATAACATTGTTTCTTGTGAAATTCCGGACAAAAATTTTTACCCTCATTTATATCCTATTGTTCTCAAACATATGTTCCATGGTCCATGCGGAATATTAAATCCAAATAATGTATGCATGTCAAATCATAAATTATGTAAAAATAAATATCCTAAAGAATACACCAATATAACTTCTCTTGGTAACGATTCATATCCGCGATATAAACGTCGTAATGATGGTCAAAAAGTTAAAATTAGGGGACATTTCTTAGATAATAGATGGATTGTACCTTACAATCCTTATTTAACATCTAAATATGATTGTCATATTAACGTTGAAGTTTGTTCAACTGTTAAAGCTGTCAAATATTTATATAAATATGTTTATAAAGGACATGATCGAATAAATTTTTCTGTAAATGAGAATGACAAAGACAATGACATTGACGAAATTTCAAGATATCAAACTGCTAGATGGATTTCACCTCCAGAGGCAATGTGGAGAATTTATGGCTTTATATTATCTGAAATGTTTCCATCAGTGTTTTCATTACAATTACATCTTGAAGACCATCAACCAATTACTTATAGAGATAGTGATAATTTACAATCAATTATAAATAGAGATTATGTACAAAAAACCACACTAACTGAATATTTTTCTACTAATATTACAGATGAAAAAGCTAGATCACTTACATATAAAGATTTTCCTTCTCATTTTGTGTGGAATCCAAATGGACGAATTTGGACTCCACGAAAGCAAAAAAATGTAATAGGTAGAATAGTTACAGCTAATCCATCTGAAGGGGAAATATATTATTTGCGCCTTTTATTAAACCATATTAAAGGATCGACTTCTTTTCAAGAATTACGAAATGTAAATGGCATATTAATGTCCAGCTTTCGTGAAGCAGCTCTTTCACATGGTTTATTAAGCGGAGATAATAACTGTAAATTATGTCTAGCTGAAGCAATTGTTTATCAAATGCCTCTTTCATTACGAAGATTATTTACTACCATATTAACATTTTGTAGTCCTAACAATCCACAGCTATTATGGAATAAGTTCAAAAATTATATGTTCGAAGACTTTGTACATGAAGGTATGTCATTACACAACGCTGAAGTAAAAGCTTTACGATATATCCATTCTATATTAGAACCATTGAATAAGAATATTAATGATTATAAATTGGTATCATTCCATATAAATACAGAAGAAGACGAAATATTAGCTACTATGATTTCTGAGGAGTTGAAAAATAGTAACATTCAAAGTAACAATTTTGATGTGACTTCTTTAAATAAAGAACAATTGTATGCTTATAATATAATTTTACATCGAATTTTCAATAATGATAATGGTATGTTTTTTGTCGATGGACCTGGTGGAACTGGCAAAACATATTTATATAAAGCTTTACTTGCAGCTGTACGTTCAAAAAATTTAATTGCTATAGCCACAGCTTCTTCTGGAGTTGCCGCATCCTTATTGCCAGGCGGTAGAACTGCACATTCTAGATTTAAAATTCCTTTAGATATAAATGATGATGTTGTTTGTTCAATAAGTAAGCAATCTGCATTAGCAGATCTTTTTAGAATGACTAAATTAATTATTTGGGATGAAGCACCAATGGTAAATCGTTATACTATAGAAGGTTTAGATAGAATGTTGAGGGATATAAATGAAATAGATATACCATTTGGTGGGAAAGTGATCGTTTTAGGTGGTGATTTTAGACAAGTTTTACCAATTGTTCAAAAAGGTAATAAAGAAGATATACTGAAAGCAAGCCTCGTTTTTTCATATTTATGGCCCTGTTTTATTCGTTTGTCATTAATACAAAATATGAGAGCTCAATTTGATCCATCATTTTGTAATTATTTACTTCGAATTGGAAATGGTACAGAAAAAGAACACTCATGTCAAATGATTACACTTCCAGTTAATATAACAGTAAAATTTGTGGATGAATTTCAATCTTTAAAAAATTTAATTGATATTGTTTTCCCAAATATAGAAACTTATGTGGAAAATTTAGATAGTATGATTAATAGAGTTATATTAACCCCAAAAAATGAATACGTGGATCAAATAAACAATATTTTGCTCAAAAAAATTCCCAGGAGAAATATTTACATATTACAGTTTTGATGAATCTATTGATAAATCTGAACAAAGTATTCAAGAAGATTTTTTAAATACATTGACTCCAAACGGTATTCCACCACATGAACTTATTTTAAAAAAAAATTCTCCAGTCATGCTCCTCCGAAATATTAACCCATCGGAAGGTTTATGTAATGGCACAAGACTTATTTGTCGAAGATTTGATAAAAATATAATTGACGCAGAAATTGCCATTGGAGAATACCGTGGCAAACGAATATTTTTACCTAGAATTCCATTTATACCTCTCGAAAGTGACAAAACTTCAATTCCCTTCAAAAGAACTCAATTTCCCATTCGTTCATGTTTTGCAATGACAATAAATAAATCACAAGGTCAAACTTTAGACTTTGTTGGATTATACCTTCCAGAATGTGTATTTTCCCATGGACAATTATATGTTGCTTTGTCAAGAGCAAAAACAAGTAAAACTATTAAAGTTTTGATTAAGCCATTAAATAAATCTAATATACATACTATATGCACAAAAAATATTGTTTATCGCGAAATTCTTGCTTTTATAACATCTCTATAGATATTTCCACAGTACTTCTTGTTTGATTGATTTGTAGGTATAATTGAAATTAGACTTGTTGCTAAACCGAAGTATAAAATTAACATGTATAATTAATTCAGCCATTAGTTGATATAATGGACTAACATAATCAATGTAGAGCTTTCTTGTTTATAAATAAAATTACTTGTTTAATGCCGATTTTCAACTGCATATCCATATTATATAATTTGTAATATTTATTGGAGTATTTTTATTCATCTTCCTTCTTTTTTTTGTTCCTTTTTTAAAATTGGTTCTAAAAATCATAGCGATGTTCTTCAAGCTATTTCTTCTAATAGTCTATGGTTGACAGATTGTTTTTATGTTTTAGTTGGATATCTTATGTTTGTTTGGTTGAAAATGTAACACCAAAATGTAAGGTTGGTTTTGGCTAAGAAGTAAAGTTGTAATGTCTCTTGAGAATATAGCTTCCATTGTCACTGAATTTACTGTAGTAAAATATTTTCTTGAGAATATAGCTTCCATTGTCACTGAATTTACTGTAGTAAAATATTTTCATATTAATGGGGAAAATTATATACCACCAATACCATTAAGAAAAAAACTATAATAGTTTATATTGGTTTATGTTTTCTTTTACCTTTTAGGTTAACTTCTTTTGTATGGGTGACACTGACTTAGGGTTTAAATTTATGTTTGATATACCAGTGACCAATGAGATGGACCAACACAGAACCATAGCAGGCTACAGGCATCATGTTTCACATGAACAATTGAAAACTCCTCTTGCTTCAATATTGTAACGTCTTTCTCAGGTTAGAAATGGCAATTAATTCGGCCTTTATTTTCATCCATTTAGTGCTATGTTACAAAAAAATACATTAATTGATTAATGTCCTGATTGTAACAATACTAAAAGAGGGTTTTTCAATCCTATTGTTTGTTGGAGACAACTGTCATCAGCAACCACCATGATGTCGTGTGGTTGTTTCTTATTTGTCTCCAATAAAGCTTAGCTTTTGTCCTTGTAAGGAAACCTACTAAATGAAAACCTCTGCCAGAATCAAAATACTCTAAATCAACACCTTTGTCATTTAGTTCTTTCTTAGACCAACACAGAACCACCACACAATTGGCAGGGTACAGGCATCATGTTTCATATGGACAATTGAAAACTTCTCTTGTTTGAATATTTTAACGTCTTTGTTGGTAAAGGTTAGAAATCGCAATTGATTCCGCATTTATTTTCATCCTGCTATGTTACAAAAAAATACGTTGGCTGGTTACTATCCTGATTGTAACAGAGGGTGTTTGAATCCTACTGTTTGTTGGAGACAACTGCCATTAGCATTGGTTGTTTCTTACTTGTCTCCAATGAAACTCATTTGTATCTATTTGTCCTTGTGAGGAAATGAAAACCTCTGCCAGAATCAAAATCCTCTAAATCAACACCTTTCTCATTTGGTTGTTTCCTACTCATCTTCAAACAGGAAAAACCTCTGTAACAAACTTCCCTCTTGTACCAAAAGGAGGAAACCTCTGCTCAAATCAAAATCAAAATATCCTCTATATTTTGGTTTCATTCTTTTCCACTCCGAGAACCCTCTATAACATCAAAGAAGTTTCCTGTTTTGCCAAAATGTCGAGACAGAGAGTTTTGTGGAAAGCAGATACAAAGCTGTTTATTTTCTTTCAATCAGGTGGAAATCGTTTTCGATTTGACATTTTTTTTGGGCTTAACAATTAGATTCATTAATTAGGTAACATTGAAAGCCTTCATTTGCATCTATTCTATCATATGCCCACAATAAAAGCCATGCCCTCTAGAAGCATATCTTTACAAGCTTATTTTATAGGCTCCAACATAATGGATAGAATATATATGAAAGCAACAACCTGTATCTATAATCTTCTAATTTCTATTACTATTTTAATCATTAAGATTTATAAATTAGTGTGAAGAATAGTGGCTTATTTCCACAGAGACACTTTCAATTTCTTGGTGCTTTTCATTAATTTTCATCTGAAAATTAAACCTAATTCTTTAATGCTTATTGTTTGTTATTAATGTGGAATCTCAATGGACAAATATAGTGACTGATAAAGCTAAAAGCAAAAAAAGAAAAACACTACAAAAAAAAAACACTTCTATATATATTATCCTAAATTCTTTTAATTATTTCAAAAATAACATCTTGTAGTTTCTGCTAAATTTCTTATTTCTTATTTTGATAGGAAATTCAGGTACTTAACATTTAACAATTTCAACCATTCAAATATTGTGCATATTGCATATTATGGTAGTGAAATTTGAAGTCAGTATCAAGCTGACATATCTGCTTTATCTCTGTGTACACACTGTTGACATATGTGCTTTATCTCTGTCTAGACACTGTTGCTTTGTTGGCATTAAAAAAGAACAGAAATGAGTTTATAAAGAATGTAGATATACTACAATAGAAGTTGACAAAGGAGGGATTAGGTACAACGATAACAAGCACATTAAAAGCTACCTTGTTGACTATTTTTGAACAATTAAACTGTTGAATATGAATTTTCAGGGCATTAGATTCACTGGCAAAAGAGAATTCTAAAATGGCTTCCATTGCAACAGGTCAAGAGAAGATAACAAGATCTCTCTGAAGACGCCACAAGTTTCTCTATTGGAAGATAACAAGACAATGCAAATTCAAACCAAAGGGTAACTGAAAAAGATATCTTCAGTCTGTACTTTCACAAAATTAGTTTATTCACAGCAATGTTGCTCTCTACTTGACAAAATTAGTTTATTCACAGTAATGTTGCTCTCTACTTGACAAAATTAGTTTATTCACAGGAATGTTGCTCTGCTTGTCAAATTGCAGATAACAGGAGCACATCACTACCCTACAACAATACAATAGTAGGTTTCAATCAGAAGTTGCTACAACCAATGAGATACTTAACCTCAAAAGAGACAGTTGGTAAGAAGTTTTCAAGTTTTGAAACGTCACATTAGACACAAGCGACTAACTTCGTCTCAGAGTAAGTACAATCTTTATTTATCAATTATCCACAGTCATGTTCTTCACCTCCATTACCATCTTAAGGCAAAAATTGATGAGTTACTTTATTTATATTACAATCATTAGAAGAAAATCTTCTTGCAACTTTGTGTAAAACAACTAAATATAAAAAATAAAAACAAAGCTTTTTTGCAACCGAGGAAAAGTCCACATTCTCTTCCATTTATTTATTTTTTTTAGCTGAATAACCCAATGTGTTATTCCTTCACAATCAAACCCAACTTCATCATCTCTTATTACTATAAGAATTTTTTTTCAACTAAAAATGTTTTCAGTGTAATATGTAAGTTTTTATTTTAAAAAATATTTCAAAATTGTCCAAAATTAAATTATCTTTACAAAGATGTTAGTTTTACAATATTCATATGAATTCTCAAACAAAAAAAAAAATATTCTTTCTTTGCCATTGCACCGATATGCTATGGAAACTAAATACCCAGTATTTCTTCAACAAAAGATAAATATTTCTTCCTTTGTCATTAATTATTCATTGGTAACTCCTACATTAGTAACTCAAGCAAATATACTTTCCATGCCAAGAGTTTATACCATGAATTCCTATCGCAAAAAATGAAAGATCACACCAGTTTATCTCCTGAGTGCCTACCTTGCCTATCATATTTCTGTCATTAGAAATAGAAAAATAAATATGGGACAATTCACAGCAACATATATTCAATATGTAAGCATTATTATTTTATATAACTTCTTTAAGGTTTTTCCTCAAAGAATAAAAAAAAAAAATATGAAATAGTTATCTTTACCTATAAACTTAATTATTATGTCTAAATCTTATTTCCTAAAATTTAATCACCAAAACACTCTCTTTCTCTTCATATTCTTTTATTTAACCATTCAAAATTTATATCTGTTACTTAAGAATTTAACCGTTTGTAGCATAGCATAAGAATAGCATAGGATGAGTACTTCTGTTAAGTTATAATGGATGAGTTAAACACTATACAAAGACAATTTGTGAAGCGAGAAGACCACAGAAAAACTTTATACTGATAAGCAAATGATTTATGTTTTTTTAGTATATAAGCAAAAGATTTAGCAACAAAATTTGTCGGCAAAATATTACTTCAAGATTCAAAACCAAAAATGGACTGTCAATGAATGGTGGCTGCAAATTTTTCATTACCAGAACAACATCTCTATTTTTCCACCACCTGTATTCATTTTCCAATTTCCAATGACAAAATATCTCTTCATCCTTTTTTCCTGGAAAATATCTGTATAATATCTACACATCACACTATTATATATATACCTTACTTCTACGAGAGACAGGCAGTTAACTTCTCTTTGCATCTTTGTATCTGAATATCTAAACAAGGTATGTTGTTTTTTTCAACAAAAAAATTGTCTTTCTTCTATTTTTTTTAGATGTCAGTAATAATGCTACCTTATCTTTCTTCTTTTTTCTCATAAAGAAAAGATTCAACATTAACTCTGCTGAAGGAGATGGCACCAAATTACAAATTTATTCCAGAAATCACTCCAACAGAAAGAAATTGGCAAGTGAAGATAATTGTTGCGGAGAAAATGTCTGCCAAACAAGCGAGAAATAGTAATAACAGATATCAAAATATGGTACTAATGGATTTTAAGGTAAATACCTTCACATCATTTTTCATAAAATATTTGAATATGAATTCATATATTACTATAATTTCATATTTTTTATAACATGCAGGGAAATAAGGTTCATACAACATTAT
>CM032628.1:13678919-13825636 GCA_019097785.1 Fraxinus excelsior
GTGTCGAGGGAAGGAACTTACTGGCTGTGGAGTGGGAGGTGGGAACGATAATGGGAGCCATGGGATCGTTCTCCATGGTATCCCATCTCCTAGCCGCCCAGAACTGGAGCTTCGCCATCATTTGATCGAGGTGGGCAGGCCGACCACGAATGGAGAATGTGACCCCTATAGAGATAAGTAGTACCACATCTCTCTCTCTCTCTCTCTCTCTCTCTCTCTTTCTCTCACTCTCCCTCCATCCAGGCCACACTCTTAGGGAAGTAAAAAGAATGGAACACATTGAAAGACATATCTACTCCTAAGCTGGTCTGACGCCAAAGCATCCACGACCCCACCATTTGGGACCAGGAGTTCGGATTGAGCTGGGTCAGGTCTAATCCGTAAGAACGGAGAACTAATCTGAAGAAGGGGTGGAAGGGGGGAGTCTAAGGCCAGCTCTAAAAAGGTTCTCACTCACAGCCACGTATCCTGGTCTCGGATAACAGGCCCTCTCGCTCAGGTCGGGAATGATAAGTTCTACATTATCTGGTATCCTAAAAACTCTCTTACACTTTCTAAAGTCTCTGAAGTGGCCTTAGATGGATATTTGGAAGCTCCCCACTGGATAGAAGTATCTAAGGGAGAAGCTGGGCATCTTCAGATATTCTCTCCAGCCCTAATAGCCCTACCCAGTTCGTTTAAGGTGACGACTATGGGCTCCTTAATTGAAGAACTTCCCTCACTTCGCCTCTCCTCACTCATTGTCGCATTAAGGGATTTATTAGTGGCCATCTCAGAAGTTCTTAAAAGTTTTTTTTTTCAAAAGGAAAATGGAGAACTAGAGATGAACGTTACCTAAGTTTGGTGGTTCAAATGGAAGTTGCCGGAATTTTTCATTGGCACCCAGAGTTGCAGTCTTGATCGTCGGAGAAGAAACAGAGATTGAAAGCTTTAAGAGATTTTTGACGATTTTCACAGAATAAAAAGTGACAAAGTAAGGGGCTTGGGCTTTATATATGTGTTTCAAGATTCGCCCCAGCCGTTGGATCATCTCAAGTCACATCTGGGCTTTCCAAACCCAGAGCTCGTGATCGTCGTTGAAACTAAGAGTTACACAAATCAAAGGCTCTGATGGAGCGGTGCACCTCACACGCAGCCCAAACGCATCGTCTTGGGTCCAGCAAGTCGTCGCCATGATTACCATTTATAGCATGCCTTGGAAGCAAGCAACGCCTCTCCCATAATTGCCTTGGGAAGACGTGTAAGCTTTCAAATCATTAGCACGCAGCCTAAGGCCGTCTCTCCAACCTCCCTCACCTCGACTGAATCAAGACTCAACGTTGCAACAACTCTCCTCAGAGTCGCCAACTCCTATCCCTTTGTCCATGTTAGGACTTAGTGTTGCAACAACTCTCCCCAGAGTTGCCAATCCCTTTCGCTTTGTCTAAGTTAGGACTTAGCGTTGCAATGATCCCACTCAAAGTTGCCAACTCCTACCACTTCGTCCGAGTCAGGACTTAGCGTTTCTGCAACTCTCCTCAAAGTTACCAACCCCTATCGCTTTGTCCAAGTCAAGACTTAGCGTGGCAACAACTCTCCTCAAAGTTGCCAACTCATATGGCTTCGTCCAAGCTAGGACATAGCGTTACAACAATTCTCCTCAAAGTTGCGAACTCCTATCGCTTCGTCCGAGTCAGGACTTAGTGTTTCTGTAACTCTCCTCAAAGTTTCCAACTCCTATCGCTTCGTCCAAACTAGGACTTAGCGTTGCAACAACTCTCCTCAGAGTTGTTAACTCCTATCGCTTCGTCCGAGTCAAGACTTAGCATTTCTACAACTCTCCTCGGAGTTGCCAACTCCTATAGCTTCGTCCAAGTCAGGACTTAGCATTGTAACAACTCTCCTCAGAGTTGCCAACTCATATCGCTTCGTCTAAAGTTAGGACTTAGCATTGCAACAACTCTCCTCAGAGTTGCCTACACCTATCGCCTCGTCCAAGTCAGGACTTAGCGTATCAACAACTCTCTTGAAGACTACTGGTTTTCACCATTTCGTCCTTCACCCAAAAAGCCTTTTTTCGCACATGTATCTACTTTCCACCAAAATAGACTAAAGTCCTTGTACTATATAAATATTCATACAAGGGACTTACAAGATTATTGTTACGGGCCTATAAAGACACGTTACTTCATCCCCCACGTGTCGGCGAGCCGATCCCACACTGCCACATGGCGAATGAACTGAATCAGCATTGGACGAACTAATTTCGATGTTCCGAACTAAATAATGTATCCCGACAGTAGAGCCGAATTCATCCGCAATTTACAACGGATGCAAAGTCTCGTAAAGATCCTCTAAAAGAAGATATTTCCAAAGTCAAATCCCTGAATGATTGATAGGACGTATGACAGTTTTCAAATGATCAACTTAGCTACTTTTGTCAGACAATTAATGCCAGACAACCTACAGATTGACGGGTTGGCACCCATGACAGGACAATCCCCTTCAGGATCTGAAGCCACGTGTCTCACCATCCAACGGTTCTCCTCTTCCCTTTTCAAGTATAAGTACCCCCACCCTATGATGAGAAAAGGGATTCCCAACAACATTTTGGTAACACACTCGTCTTTATTATATTTACACTTGTTCTTAAACATGTTCTGACAACTAAATAAGCTAATGTCAAAATAATAAACAATTTATTGTAACAATTACGTACCGGTCACAATCACAGAACATCACAGTCACAATAACATAAAATGTTGGTTATAATTATAAACTTTTTAGTCACAAATTACACATTTATCGATTACAAATTATAAAATTAATTGGTCGCAACTTATTATAGATAACATATTATCAAATTAACATATTACAATAATCCAATTAACTTGTCACAAATTACCCTTCATATCTCCTACCTTATACCACCAGCACTCCACCACTGCTGACACCACCCAAAATACAGTCAACGCCTTAGATCTACAACACTCCATAGCCATCATCCGTCACTACAATTGGCAAATGCGTTGCAGTGTTGGTGCACCACAAATTGCTGCAGCGCTGTGATATTGCTCTTACGGCAATGGCACAAGAATGAAGCAATAGCTGAATAAGTAAATTTTTGTATGGGTAGAAATAGAATTAGGGTTATGTAACGACTTAACATTTATATCCAATACTGCCTGCTTTGAGAGAGCCTAAGATCATCTTACACTTTACAGATTTCTATTACGTTCCAGAATTTGAACATTACAAGCTAACTAAATCAATTTTCCATTTTTGGTTTTCATTATTTTGTCCTTTCCTATTTTTACATTACATAAAGGGTAAAACCATCTTATTAATATAATATTTCAATAACATTTGAATGATTTTCCGAACATAACAAGCTGACCAAATCAATTTTCCTAGGCATCAAGACTTTTTTCCCTCCAAATCACCAAATGTGAAATATATGACTGTACCACACTTCAAACAGCCAATCCAACACGAATAAAAACACCATGTAGGTCATAACCACGAACTAAAAACTTTGAAACGCTCCAAAGGAAAATTTCGCCTCGAAAAAGACACCATACCAGAGGGCCGTCATTGTGAAGCAATAGAGCCTCGATAAGACTAAGAATTTCCACCTACCGCATTTGCTTGGGAAGATGGGGTTTAATTGATTCCACAACTACCTGCATCACACGGAATTAACGCTGTTATAACCCGTGCTTAAATAACGAACTGAAATGTGGAGAAATGGTAAAGCAATCAATGCTCAATAGAGCTAACTTTATTTATATTCCTTTAGTTATTGAGGAAAAGAATTATACTCTAGCCGTAACCTGTATCCATATTGGGAATGACTTACTTGATACAACAGATGTGTGTTTGCATAAATGGTAGATGAAAAACTAGGCACGGATTGAAAAACTGACTCGAGTACTTGGATAAGTAAGACTGCTTTTATATTCTCCCACCATTACTAAGCCATCCCTTTCAATATGGGTAGACAACAATTCCGAAAATAATCTATGCATTAACCTTAAAGAAAATGTCACATTTCACCTACTAAAAGTATTGTTCACGCGAATGTAAAGCCAAGATGAAGAATACTATAGAAAGCTGAGAATCTGTCATGGAAACACCAACAACATCTGATACTCGTAATCTACAACGATGCAAGTTCTCCATTTGAAATATTATGGCAGTACAAGAATACATCAACAAACCAAGTCTTGTTCTAATAATACGGGGTTAGTTATGAGAACCTTTTTTCACCACTCCATTCGGTTTATTGCTAGATCTATTATTATGGGAGTACAAGAATATGGTAATATTTTTTTTCGAGTAAAAGCAGTTTTACCCTCCCATCATAAGACAATAAAGCAAATATCCAGGGTTCTCGAGAACTCCAAGCAAGGTCTGCAGCCAAGTAAAGTCAGTTAAGTAGAGTTAAGCACTAAATCTGAAAGAATTTCTGATTTGTAATAATACCATAAACATTGTCTTCATAATCAGTGTATGAAAGAAGCAACACATCTACCCTCCTTGTAGGTGATTCCACCAGGCTGCCAAAGTAGAAATAATGATGAATATATAATAGCCAAATAATGGCATTGAAATTGGACTTGTAAAGATAATATACACCTGTCAGAAGCAGAATCATCACTGTTTGGAGGAACTGACCATAAATTGACAGCTGAGTCAGTTCCAGCACTCTACGACAAGTTGGAACTGTTAGCAATAAAACAATGACTAGAAAATAAAATCATGCCCATTTCTAAGAAGCACATGTATTAGCAAAAATCGTGAGAGAGAGAGAGAGAGATAACCAGAATCAAGTCTTCATATTCTGGATTACATTTAACAGTCCATGTCCTGTCAACAATATCAATATTTTTTGACTTGTCAAGTAATCAATATTAATGAATAAATGATTAAAAAATCCACTTAGAACTATCATCTTAACATAACAAACATGAGAAAAACGAAAATTGCATTCTTCTCATAGGGGCTAGCCTGGCAAGCTTCATTGTGCTTTATGGGGATACAGGACTTGAGTGTGCATACAAAGGAACAAAAACTGTCATAAAAGAAAAGAACAAATACAACGAAAATACCATTTGAAGACACCAGACATCAATGGATACCCAAAATTAAACTAGGGATCTATCATTATTTACAAAAATACCAGTGTGAATGTCCAGGGAGCTCAGAGACTGGGTACTTCGGCTTTCTAAATTCCCATATATTAGGGTTGTAAGCAAAAATCGCCAAATCGAAACCGCATTTTAGAAATCGTTGATTTGGTGCCACGTGGACCCGTTAACGAAATGATTTTGAACCAAACCAAACCGGTCAAAAACAGTTTGATTTAGGTTTGAGAATTCTAATTGCGGTTTAAAACCAAACCGGACCGATGAAAAAATATATAAAAATAAAAAAATAAAAATAATGATTTTTTTTTTAAATTCATCCAAATATGCAAAATTCAATATTTTTGTCATTTGTATGTATTTTTGTCAATTTGTAATTTTCTATTACATATATATTATTATTACCAAATAATCCTAATTTATATCTAATAATCTCAAGACTAACATAATTTATCAAAAACTTTTTCCCTCTTTAGAATTCAAATTTTTACAGTTGTTTCTGAGTCTGCATTCTCAAATGGAGGTCAGATACTTGATTCCTTTAGGAGTTTATTAGGTGTAAGGATGGTTGAGACTTGTATATGCAGAAAGAATTGGTTGCAAATTAAGAATGAACTTATAGTGCTGTGCCAATATTTAGAAGAAGTGGAAACATTTGATGATTCAATGAAAGTTATGGCAGCTGGTTTATATTTTCTATTACCATATTTATAAAGATTATTTTATCTATCTAGTATCCAATACTATGATGATATAACAAATGCATTTGTTTGACAATGGAGACTATGAATCATGTGTGACAACAATTGGTATTTGAGTACATGTGAGAAACTAAATTCGTAACAAAATACAACGGTAAACTTGTGTAATTGTTATGTTTAAATATTATAAACAATTGATTTATTATTATGGTTGGTTATTCTCTATGTCTAATCAGTAGTTTTATTTTTCAGATATGATGATCACGAGGTCTTGTTGAACATCATTATATTTTTTGGGCTTTATATTTAGTTTAGTAGACAACGTTATCGTAACGTCTTAGCCTACAATGATAAATAAAAAATTATATTTTAGTTTATTGTGATTTCACTTTGATTCAGTTGGTATTTAAATTTGTAGTAGATATATTTAGTTTGTTTTAGATTTATTGCTAGTAAGATATAAATATATATTGAATTCAATGAATTCATGTCATAAAAGCAGACATACAAAAAAATATACGGTGAAACCGGCAGTTTAAAATCGGACCAAACCGTTAGGTTTATGTTTGAGCTTTTTTCAAACCGTTCAAAATGGTTTGGTTTAGATTTGGATTTTTCTCAAACCGGTTTAAACGGTTTGGTTTGAAAATTTGTTAAAAAATTGCAAAACCCGGACCGCTTACACCCCTACCATATATGTATCCCAGACTCATCTTCAGCAGTTATCTGAGACAGGGGCGGACCCACGAAGGGCCCAGCGGGGGCGGCCGCCCCCACTGAAAAAAAAAACAAAAAATTTTTTTTTTTTGTTACAATTTTTTTAGCTTATTTTCTATCTCGAATGTAGCGAGAATCTGATGAAACTCATGTTTTGTATGTAATATTTTTCTCTTTAATCTTGTTACATGTTCTTAAATCTCATAGAGTTGGATGGTTAAATTTCATTCCCACTTGAATACAGCTTGCCAGAAGGGCTTGGAGATGATTTGACAATTGAAATCCACGATTCGAAAGGAAAGTATTTTGGCCACGTAGTAGTTCAGGTGGCTAAAATTGCTGAAGAATTGGTATATTATGTAAATCTCATTTTGACCGCCTGTGATTGCAAAAAGTGTTGCATGGTCAGAGTGAATATATTTGTGGGTTTGATGCAGGGTGAGAGGCTTCGTTCATGGTCTATATAGCATGAACTAGTTGGAAAAATGCAACTAAATCTAAACTATTCAACAACTCAAAAAAAAAAAAAATTCGGGGGCATCCCTAATCTCGCCCCCACTCAAAAAATAATCTAGGTCCGCCCCTGATCTGAGACATGTCAACCAATCTATTAAAGAGAGGGATAGAGAAAGGATTGAAGCCTTAAAAATAATTTTTTTCTGCATTCAACTTTCATCCCTCTTTCAATTGCAATTAATGAAAGAAAATTTACAGAAACGTTAAGAAAGATCAAGAGAACAATATGGATAAGTATGAAAGTTGGTTCCCCATTATTGTCATCATTTTGTTAATTATAAATTGTAATTAATAGCGAAAATTGCCAAAACACAATATAATGATGGCCCTTAGCAGTTAGCAGGTTGATCCAGCAGCAAACATTTCACTTTCTTTCAACCTAGGGTCACATTCTACTATTCCTAGGGATAACTAGCCTTTTTTTAGTTGGTATCTTCAATAAAAAGTTACTTTTATATAGACGTATAGTTTGCATATTGCATTTTAACCATTCCTCAAGCATCTTTACTATTTTTAATTTAGATCAGTTCTTGAACGGGTTGGATAATTTAGGAGATATTATAATATTCCATTACCGTGTCTGTCAATTTTATATCAAGACAACGTGATTGAGAGGTTGAAGCCAACATGCATGAAATGGAAATAAAACAAGGTCTTCTTAACAAAAAAATGGATAATCATTAGAAATAAAAGTAAAGCACGTAATTGATCTAGAAAAACTCAATCCTAAAGTGGTCAATAAGCAAGAAGCAAAGAACTGGAAACCAGACTGTCAATCTAATGTGAAACAATTCCCATATATAAAGGTGCGTGCATGCACAATACAAGTCTCTATAAGCCAGCCATATCAAAGTTTTGGCTGAATTGCCTTCCCGTTTGAGAGTTCTTACATTAAATAGAAATTGTGTACATCCTAAATAAGATAATAAGACTAATTACAATAATTTACAATAAATTATATATGTATTTTTAGTATGCAATCTCCATAATCTTCTCCCGTGATCTTCATTCTCATTGACATCCCCCCTCGATTTGATGTTGGACGATCAAGAAACATCAATTTGTCAACAAGAAACTGATGACGTTCTCGAGTCATTGCCTTAGTAAACACATCAGCGCTCTGAACATTAGTGGTGATGTGTGCAAGGGAAATAATGTGACCATCATAAGCCTCACGAATGGAGTGACAATCCATTCAATGTGTTTCGTGCGCTCATGAAACACATGATTAACAGCAATTTGAATGACACTAGTATTATCAGCATATAGTGGAATAGATTTAAGTTGAGGACAACCAAGATACAATAAAAGACCTCATAGCCAAACGATTTCAAAACAGGCAGAAGACATAGCACGATACTCAGATTCAGTGGAAGATTTAGAAACACGATCTTGTTTTTTGCTGCGCCAGGAAATTAGTATACCTCCAAGAAACATGCACCAACCTATAATTGAGCGATGAGTATCCGCGCATCCAGCCCAATCCGCATCACTATATCCGATCAACTCAAGAGAAGAATTAGCTGGAAAGAAAAGACCCATATCGGGTGTACCTAACAACTAACGTATAATTCGACGAACCGTAGTCAGATGAAGATGTCGTGGAGCATGCATAAATTGATGGACATGTTGTACAACAAAAGAGATATCTAGTCGAGTAATAGTGAGATAATTCAAACTACTCACAAACTGACGATATAGTGAGGGATCAAAAGGGAGATCCTCTTCATCCCTACGATACTTCACATTCACCTCTAAATGAGTATCAACCGAGCAACCATCGTAAAGTCCAGCCAAAGAAATCAACTCCTCCAAATATCTGATGTAGATACGTTCTGGCTGGATTTGAAAGCACCTCAAGACCTAAGAAATATTGCAAGGGACCCAAATCCTTCATATGAAAAGAATCCTTTAATTGTAATTGAAGTTGAGATATCAGCATAGAATCAGTACCAGTAATAACAATATCATCAACATAGACCAAAAGAAGCACGGTGCCTGTTGTGGTGGAAGAGATGAAGAGAGATGAGTTATATTTACTCTGAGTAAAGGAGTAACCCAAGAGAGTAGAGTGAAACTTATAAAACCAAGCACAATGAGCCGCTTCAACCCATAAAGCGAACGCTTTAGCTTACACACATCGGAAGATGGCAACGAAAAGAGACCCGCAGGAGTTGTCATATAAATATCTTCCTTAAGATCACCATGTAAGAAAGCATTCTTGACATCCATCTGTCGCAAAGGCCAACCCCTGGAAGTAGCGATAGCTACAATAGTTCGAATCGTTATCATCTTGGTAACGGGGATAAAGGTCTCCTCATAATCCACCTCATATTCTTGACGATTCTCAAGAGCCACCAATCAAGCTTTATATCGTTCTAGTGTTCCATCAGATTGAAACTTAACAGAATAGACTCATTTGCACCCGATAGGTCGGATACCAGGAGGGTAAGGAACAATATCCCATGTGTGATTCTCTTGAAGAGCTTGAAGTTCTTCTTGCATGGCTTTCTCCCAACATGGTTGAGTAGCAGCCTGAGAATAAGTGAGAACTATAAAATGAGATAAAGTTGTAGAGATGCCATACTGATCAAGGGGATGAGTAACACGAGTGGATCATTGAAGAACATCGGATGCTGGGATGAATTCAGGATCGGGATCGAGATCGGGATCGGGCTGGCGGTATGGGGGCCGTTGTCGCTAATATACCACACAGTTTAAAACGCTCCACAGTACTAGATTCATTCGCAAAGCTAAAAAGCATAACCAAATCAGGAAGAGACACCTGTTGTTGGAAATAGTACTGATTCTAAAAAAAAATCACATTGCGAGAGATACAAAAACGATTAGCAACACCATCATAGCAAATGAAACCTTTCTGAGCAATTATGTAACCTAAGAAAGCAAACCAGCAGATTGAGCACCAAGCTTATGACGTTCATGAGAAGGTAGATGGACAAAGCAAACACAACCAAATGTATGTAACATATCATAGCCAGGATGTGTACCGTACATACGGAAATAAAGTGAATCAAAATTCAAAGGCTGAGCAGGAAATCGATTCATCAGATATACTATTGTGGAAAGAGCTTCGACCCAAAACTTGGGTGGAACTGAAGTTTCTAAGAGCAAAACTCTGACAACACCCAATATATGACGATTCTTCCATTCTACCACTTCATTCTGCTGAGGGGTATATGTACAGGAGCGTTAAGAGATCATACCCTTTTGCTGTAAAAAGGATTGACACTAATGAGACATATATTTCCCATCGTTGTCAGACCGCAATATTTGAATACTGGAGGAGAATTGTGTCTCAACATAAGCCACAAAAGTTTGAATTCCTCACTTTTAGATCACAGAAAATATATCCAAGTGTAACGACTGAAATCATCAATAAATGTCACAAAATACTTATAATGAGCATGTGAAACATATGTGCAACTCTCTAAACTTCACTATGAATAATCTCAAAGCATTAATGAGCATGACTGCCATGAGATGGAAATGAGAGTCTTACTCTTTCCAAGCTTACAAACATCACAATTGAAAGACAAATTTGAAACTGAAATTGATCTTTATTACCCAAAAATCCACACTTCAACAAATGAGATAAAATTAAAGTATTGGGATGACTCAATCTCTTATGTCAAACATCATGTTTAAATCTATCACTAATACAAGCTAAAGACATAGTAGGAGGAATAGTAAACTATAGTGGAAACAACCTTTCGACCTTAAGCCCCTTCGCGATTACCATCCCCGATCCTGCACAAGACAACTAGCACAAGAAAAACACACATCATAGTTATGATCAACTAATTGACCAATCGAAATCAAGTTTGTAGATAAGCCCGGAGATACAAAAACATTATCGAAAGAAGGCCCAATATCACCAACAGCAGTAATAGGAAGGGTATTGCCATTAGCAATCTGAATGTGTTGTATACCTGTGTATCGTCGAATATTATGTAAGGAATCAGAACTACCTACCATGTGATTCGACGCCCTTGAATCAACAAACTGTGGAGAAGAAGCAATGTGACCCTTACCTTGCAAGCCGAAGGCAGAAACAATCATCTGCTGGACTATTTCTGGAATAAGAACAGGTTGACTCGTGCTAGCTTGAGAGAGTGTCGGATTAGGACCTTGTGCAATTGCTTGAAATGCTTGAGTTCGTCGGTTGTGGAGGTCTTATGGGACAGTCCTTGATGACATGGCCCAATTGTTTATAGTAATTGCAGACTTTCCGAGGACAGTTACGAGCAATATGCATGTATCATTTGCAATCAAAACACTGTAGTTTACCCTACCCCGTCCTTGGGCAGCATATGCAACAGGGACAACAAGAGAAGAAAAATCAGCTCCAATAGAAGTTTGAGTTGCCAGTTGTTGTTCCTCACGCAAAAGTTCACCCAAGCACACATCCAAAGAGAGAACCGTATCACGATTCAATAAACCAGCCCTGATCACTTCAAATTCGGTTTGTAATTTCATAAGAAACTAATCCATCTTGCTAACTTCTTGAACATCTTGTAGTGCTAATAATGCCGCCACAGGGACCTTAGCATGAAT
Organism: Fraxinus excelsior; assembly: GCA_019097785.1. Lineage (NCBI taxonomy): Eukaryota > Viridiplantae > Streptophyta > Magnoliopsida > Lamiales > Oleaceae > Fraxinus > Fraxinus excelsior. The sequence goes on from CM032628.1 coordinate 13,690,555, forward strand.
TATACCCAAGTACTCGCTCCACAAGTTCAAAAAATCAGAATACTATTGCTCAATTGTAAGATTACCTCAAGTGTAGTTAGCAATTTCTAACTCCAACTGAAATTGTTGTGCATTATTGTCAATAAACTATTTAAAATTACTTATTTAAATTGTTTATAAAGTATTAAATAAATAGTTAAAATAAATTATTTCATTTAATTTTTTATTCGGTTTTTTATTTTAATAGTATGTTTAATATTTAATTACAAAAAGAGTTTATTTAAAAATAAAATATTATTTAGTTATAAATAATAAACTATTAAATAAATAAATAAAGCTTTCCTTTTAATTGTTTATTTAAATTTTATATTTCGACTGTTTATTTAATATTCCACTAATTATAATTAAATATTATATAAACAATTAAAATAATGAATTTAAATATAAATTCTTCTTTTACAATGAAATATTAAGTAAATAATTATAATATATATTTTTAAACTACTTATTAAATTTGTTTATAAATTATTAAATAAACGATTTAAAATTACTTATTTAAATTGTTTATAAAGTATTAAATAAATAGTTAAAATAAATTATTTCATTTAATTTTTCATTCGATTTTTTTATTTTAATAGTCTGTTTAATATTTAGTTACAAAAAAGAGTTTATTTAAAAATAAAATATTATTTAGTTATAAATAATAAACTATTAAATTAAAAAAATTCTTTTAATTATTTATTTAATTTTATATTTTGACTATTCATTTAATAGTCCATTAATTATAATCAAATATTATATAAACAATTAAAATAAGGAATTTAATTATAAATTCTTCTTTTACAATGAAATATTAAGTAAATAATTAAAATATATATTTTTAAACTACTTATTAAATTTGTTCACAAAGCATTAAATAACTGATTTAAAATATTTATTTAAATAAACAATTGTTTATAAAGTATAAAATAAACCATTAAAACATTTATTTTTAAATTACTTATTTAAATTGTTTATAAAGCATTAAATAAATGATTTAAAACATTTATTTAAAATTACTTATTTAAATTGATTATAAAGTATTAAATAAACAATTAAAATAAATTATTTCATTTAATGGTTTATTTAATTTGTTTATTTCAATAGTTTGTTTAATATTACGTTACAAAAAAGAGTTTATTTAAAAATAAAATATTATTTAATTATAAATAATAAACGAAATAAATAAAATAAATTGTTTCTTTAATATTCCATTAAGTAAACAAGTAAAATATTTATTTTAAATTATTTATTGGAATTGTTTATAAAGCATTAAATAAACAATTAAAATAAATTATTACATTTAATTGTTTATGAAATTTGTTTATTTTAATAGCTTGTTTAATATTTAGTTACAAAAAATAGTTTATTTGAAAATAAAATATTATTTAGTCATAAATAATAAAATATTAAATAAAAAAATAATTTTTTTCTTTGAAATGTTTATTTAAATTTTATATTTCGATTGTTTATTTAATATTCTATTAATTATAATTAAGTATTATATAAATAATTAAAATAAAGAATTAATTGTAAATTCTTTTTTTAACAATGAGCTATTAAGTAAACAATTAAAATATTTATTTTAAATTACTTATTTAATTTGTTTATAAGCATTAAATAAACGATTAAAGTAAACGATTTAAAATATTTATTTAAAATTAGTTATTTAAATTTTTTAGAAAGTATTAAATAAACCATTAAAATAAATTATTTCATTTTTTTTTTTACTTTATTCGTTTATTTTAATAGTTTGTTTAATATTTAGTTAAAAAATAGTTTATTTAAAAATAAAATATTATTTAGTTGTAAATAATAAACTATGAAATAAATGAAATAAATTGTTTATTTAAATTTTATATTTGGATTGTTTATTTATTATTCCATTAAATATAATTAAATATTATATAAACAATTAAAATAAAGAATTTAATTATAAACTCTTCTTTTACAATGAAATAATAAGTAAACAATTAAATTATTTATTTTTAAATGAATTATTTAATTTGTTTATAAATGATTAATATAAACGATTTAAAATCGTAGTTTTTTGCTCGTTCTTGAGTACTTTTGAGCGTTTTGATGTGCGTGTTCATGTCGTTTTGTAGTTTAAATACATTTCATTAAAGAAATTCATTTCATTAAGGGTAAAATAGTATTTTTTATAAAAACCTTAAAAGGGCCAATTGACCCGACTAATTTGAAAAATCCCCCATAAAAATTGGACTCGAAGAGGAGGTGAAACAAAAAAAGAAATGAAGTGAAAAATGGTGAATTGGCGGAAGTTCGCCAGAATAGGCGGTGATAATAGTGCAATTATCACGTTTGTCATCCAATAATAATTGCATTTTCATAATTTACTGGCATCTAAATGTTCTAAGTACACTTGTATTTTGGTTTAGGCTACAATAGACGAACACGATGGAAATTAGAACAAAAGAGCGAAAAAGACCAATATGGAGGAAAATGATAGTTCAGGGACTAAGTGAAAATATGTTAAACATGTTTCTAACCTTGTGATGAAGATTCAAGAGTGTTGAAGGTCAATTAGATGAAGAAACGAGTCAAATGAATGAAATATAGTCAAAACATTATCATATATCAACTTTCAAGTTGAAAAGTTTTGTACCGATTTTCAGTTTCATATTGAGATCAATTTTTGACATGGAAAACGATCAAATTTGAAGATGGTATATGAAGCAAAGTTGTAGCCCTTTAAGTTAGCTTTTCAACGCATTTTGAATCACTTTAATCAGATATCAGAAGAGAAAGTTATGGCCTAAAAACGCTGTCAAGCGCACCCTCCCCAGACGGCCCGAACTAGTGGGCCCTGACGTCGGGGCCCGGATGTCTGGGCCATCCGGGCACGGGTTTTCAATCATTATGTCTTGACATTTTATATATCGTAAATTTGTCTGTAATTATACATGCAGATAAATTTTTTTCTCGTTTTTATAAAAAATGATTATAGATCCATTTAAAATTGTAAAATTTTTATATATCTATATCGAAATAAGATTTAAATATTAAAAAGATTTACTAATTTAACTGAAATGAATTTAAAAATATGTAAATCGATTCCACTGATTGCTGTGAATAATATTTTCTTGTATAGCGTTTGATAAATTTATCTGTTTTCAAGTATGAAGCATATGAAAAATGAAACAATTTTTATCTATATTGGAGTAAATAGACAAAGAAAGTGATTTTGCTTTAAAATTTTAATTGGGAATGTTTGGAATTCTTTATAAGTTAAAAATTGTATTTTTGTCTTTTAAACAGTGCCACATTTATGTAATTGTATAATATTTTAAGGATATTTTTGTCTTTTAAATCTTGGAAGGCTATTGTGGTGAATGTCAAAAAATTTTGAGTAAAGTGAAAAAAGATGCGTTAGACAAGGATAATTTAAAAAGTACCCCTCCCCATCATTTACTTTTAAAGACAATAAGATACATGAATAGCATAACCTTCAAAATTTTGTAAAATAGCATGCATTGATTAGGATTGGTGGTAAAGAAGTTCAACTAATCCGTTTTAGATTAAAAATTCAATATGCATTGAGATTCATTTGTTCCAAAAGATATAAACATAAGTCACCAATTTCCATTTAACCCTGTCAAGCATCGAATAGCGAAATGATAAGCATAGAGCAGAAAGATATTCCACTTTCTTTTTATCTTCAAAACACCTTGTAAATTACTGCATTTTACAATTTTGTCTTGTTTTCAGCTTCAAGCTCACAGTTTAGCAATGAAAGGATAAACTCACCATTTGATCTTCGAACTGTGAGCATCCAGAGAAGCAATTCGTTCAAGTTGTGGGGAATTCTGCTGGCCATATAACTCTGTGATTTGCCATATTGCTGCTCCATAGGATTCAGCTTCGAAACCATAAAAAAAAAATGTGAGATACAATGTTGAAGGCTAGAAGTCTATATAAGCCCGGATTAAAAAAAACAAAAACACAGAGTAAAAAAAAAAAAAAAGACAAAAATGACCTACTTATCCAAAGAGAAGACAGTGGAGAATATGCGTTTCTCAAAAGGACAAGAGGAGAGGTCCCAAATTTCATTCGGATGAGAAAACAAACCTTCGTAGATCAATTCAGTATCCCCCGATGAAAGCCTTATCAAATGCACCTGAAATTTAAAAAATCACGTTTGATCGAATAAACACTGCCATCAATAATAAGTTAAGAGGGAAAATTGAAACGACATCGTTTTCTTCCTTGAGACTGAGAGTACCGGTAAGGAAACTGGTGTGATCCGTATTTGCTTTCACGTCATAAATGCATCTAGCCTATAATCAATAACTTCATTTCAGAATTTCGTCCCCCCAAAATTAGGGTTTTATGCATTAACACAAGAAAAAAAATTCTTAGAGAAGGTTTGAAATTGACCTGGTGTTATGGGCCGGTGTTTGATTGCCACCTCACATGCCACGTGTAAGAAGATGTGGTTCACGGTCTACCACGTGTCTGCCGAGGCGATTGCGCATGGGACGAGTCGATTGTATATGCCGAAGCAATACAAGAGAACGAGCTGAATAAACGTCCAGCAAAGGAACTGAATTTATCTGCAAGGCACCACGGATGCAAATGCCCGTACTCCGTTTCTATGTCTCCACTCCTGCCTCGCCTCATTCCAACGAAGATCTTCCCAAAGTCAAATCACCGATTGATGGGATGTGTGGCAGGACCCAAGCGGTCAAATCAGTCGGAAACATTCAATGCCAGCTAGCTTATGGAAAAGACAGATTGACATTTTGGATGGGACAAGCCCTGAGGATCTAATGACACATGTCTCCCCATCCGACGGCCCTCCTCTTTCCATCATTGGTATAAATACACCCTACTCATGCCTGGAGAAAGGTGGAAAAATCTGATTATCCCCAACTAAGATAGCAAATCCAAGTAACATTTCTCTCTCCCATATATTAGCACTTTACCACTATACGTTAACATTAACCATTTTCCCGGCGAGTATTCCACCGCTGGCGAACTACTTTTCGGTCGAAACAAAACTGACTTGACCGTCGAAGTGCTCGTGGCCGCTCCCAACTCTTCCGGGAAAAGCTACGGGTGATTGACGCAGTGCTACGTGTGCAGGGAAGAGTTGACTTGAAGACTTATTCTGTTGGCCACGCTTCGAAGCCATTTTTAGAGGTCAACACCTGGTATTTGAGACCATAGCTGACTCTAGTTGATCCACCTTGCATTGTACTGCACCAGCTGAAAATGTGTGGTCGAAAAGGGTATTCAGCCAATTTAAGCTACTCCGATGTAGAATCAATGGCGATGTTCAAAATTTTTTTTCTCCATATTCAACGGTATTGTACAGACTCCCTCCACCACTAATACCATTCAACTTTATAGTTGGTTTGATGATTATCCAATTTAATTTTGTTTCATAGCGGCCCTTCAATTTCAAATTAAGTTTCACTCAATTTTAAATAATATTCCACCATGATCATTCAACTTTTTTTTTTTTTTTTTACCATTTTTATTAATTTTAAAAGAAGTAAAATGATAACTTTGCATTATATATATGAAATTAATTTAAAATAACAAATTTAAAATAGAAACTTATTTTTTTTAAAAATAAATAAATACTTATTTTTTTTAAAAAAAAGCTACTTTAAAAAATAAAATAAAAAAGTATTTCAAAAATGTTTTTAAGATAAAATAAAAACTTATTTTAAAAAATTACTTGGAAAAATAAAATAAAGCAAAAAGTTATTTAAAAAATTCCTTTATTTTTTTTAAAATTTATTTTGTATATATAATACAAAGTTACCATTTACCCCTTTTAAAATTAGTAAAAATAGTAAAAAGAAATTGTGGTTATAATGAAATGTTATATGAAATTAAGTGATAATAGTAGAACGTTGTATGGAATTGAATAGTCATGGTGAAATCAAATTGTGTGACTGGTGACAATAAATATAAAGTTAGATGATTTTGGTAAAACAAAATCAAATTGAATAGTCATGATAACACTAACATCTTGTCTGGGAAGGCTTAAAAGCTAGATTAATAGTCCTCTTTTGACCGTTGCACCAGCGAACGTAACAATTTCAAAGAAAGTTGCAGGCTCCTGTATCACACGTGTCAGAATGCAACGGATTAAAAATCAATTCTTAGCTGAAATAATCTCTCCTAGACAGGCGCTAAATATAAAGTTAAATGGACATTGGTGAATTTAACCTTATTGAAATATACTTGTTAAGTCTTTGCTTGGTACACATTAAAATTCTCATTCTCATTCTTATACTCATTTTCAGCCACACATTCTTTAATAAAATAATATTTTTCATCACATCAATAACTTTTTTTTTTTCAATCATACATTCTCCATCAATCTACTATTCCAGAATACATTCTTCCAAAATAATATAGCTCAAACACACCCTAAAAAATTAAATAGATCTCAACTGTGTTATAGTATTCGAGTAAACTCACAAAGCCAAAAAAGTTTGCGCAAATTTCAAGCTATTTAGTAACTCATATTATTAACCATTAATCAATAGTAGAAAGTTGAAATGACGAAATGAGACAATCTCAAAACTAATAATAATTTTGAATTATGCGACTAAAGAAAGAAACGTTCTTGTAAAAATGAATTTAAAGAAATTATATTTAATTTCTCTAACTATTTTGGTAATGGGTGCAAAGTTCTGATAATTTTAAAGTACATTCGCTAGCTAATATTCGATATGATTCAACAGAATTATAAATAAAATTATTTACACAGTCCCCCATAGATTTTGCTACTTGTACATAATATGATATGGAGAGAAAATATTGAATTAAAAGTTGATTGTGTTTACATTGACAAATGGTAAGAGACATTATGTAAGTCTTAATGTACATGTAGCAAGGTCCAAAATTCAAAAGTTCTCTGCCCTCTAACAAGAAACAAACCTTCTGTCAATAGACCCTTAAAGAAAACTATATAAAACTATCTCAAAACAAGTCAGTAATATGTATAGGGTCCAAGCTCACTACTAAGTCATCAAACTGGCTGCATGAGTTTCCAATACATCTTTGCTATGTTCTATTAGCAACCATCTCCGTTACAGAATTCAGCTTCATGTTCATCAAAGATTGCCTTTCGACTCAAGCCAGAGTCAATCTCTGGGAAGCTCCTGATACCCAAACTCTCAAGGAAGAAAAAAGCAAATTCCAGCAAATATTGCATGTTTGGCTTGCTTAAAAGTAACTTTGAAAATCACATTTGGCAAAATAATTTGAAGTCTTGACTTACTTTTAAGTATAAGCCAAAATTCAGCAAGGGTAAAATCTCTGTACATACCAATAATTTTCATTCAATCTGAAAGCAACTCGTCCAACTCAGGTTCCTCAGACATCAAAGCATCGTAGTCCAAACTTGTTTGATTATACAAAACTTTTCCTTGCTCATTACTTAGATCTTCATCATCTTCAGGATCAGACCATTCCAGGTCATCATCCATATTTTGACTTCCAGATGTTATATCTGTGTCTTTCTTAGTGGTGATATATCCCTTTCCGCGCTTTAGCAGGCCCATATCCATCTTTCCTATGGCCTCAGAATCTTCACAAATGCAGGAAGATGGGTTTTCGTGAAACTCACCCCTGCCTGGTCTTACCTCTTTTGGCTCTCCCAGGAAACCTCTCTGAAATGTACGAACTTTTGAGGCAAATTCTCCCCAAGTCATGTTATCTCGGTTTAAGAACAGCCTGTACAACTTCTTGGCATTAGGACGGATGGTAGGTTTGTGTCCAAAGTATCTCCTGTAATCAAGAGGGATAGATTCATTAGTGAGCACTCAAGACAACAAATTCTGCAATATATTTCGCATATAAAACAAGCATACCTGCGTCCTGCTAATATTTTTGCCATATTACCATTGTTATTGGTAACAAATACATCACTTTCATCACACACTATAAAATCTAGTGCAGCCATACGTGAAGAAAAGGCAGAAAAAGGTTCCAACTCTTGCTTTCTGGATATAGTGTCTTTTGAATAGAAGTTGGGGAAAAGTGCCTTTAATGGGGCTAACGTCTCTTCTCCTCCATAGACTTCTCCAGATGCCACATAAATATAATCATCTCTACTGTAACCAAGTGCTCTCAGCATCAGGCCAACTTCCTCAGGAGTAAGAGGGCATCTTCCTTGCCTCCTCCCCTTATCTGGATTACTGATCTGTAAATTAAATTAATCAGCAATAGATCTTAGCTATGCTTCATATTTCCTGTCAACATCAAGATTCTATGAGGAATTGAAAACTAGAAATGGTTTTGGTTCCTCTGCTTACACATAAGGAAACAGAAACCATATCTGCTCTGTAACTAGATAAAATATAATTCAAATTTCTTGGTGGAATCAGAAGCAGACTTCATTTTGGATCCCTATTACTTTGACTACACAGTTATGGGCATCTTCTTGGTAGTTTCAACTATTTACATGAACACCTTAAAAATCTTCCCATAAAAGAATATCTTAAACTGCATTAAAGTCACGACAGCCAAGTCCCGTATAATATCCAGAATTCGAATATAGAACCAAATACTCCCCTGCCCTCATCCTTCCTCAACAACGAAATACTAGCTAGGGTAAAAGTTAACCCCGTACAAGAAATTGTGGAGGTTAGAAGTGTAACACCTACATTGTCAACCAGCCATGGTTTTCCAAATAAATATTATCGTCAAGACTTCCTATTTACGATTTCAACATATCAAACTAAAAACTATAACGTGAAGGCTTACATGTAATGTTTTCCACCTCTTCCGAATTTTACCAAGTTCTCTCCTCTCCTTTTCTCCTCCACCATAATAGCATCCTGAGAATGCAAGCATATCAGGTTCAAACCTGTAAAGAACAAGCATTCTAACTGTTAGGACGTTGTGGAACGTGGCACACAATTTCAACTGAAGTAAAAATAGAAAAATAATGAACACTGATATTTTACGTGGAAAACTCCCAAACAAATTAGGAGAAAAACCACGGGCAACTTGTAGAAGGATGATAGGCCCCCAATCCGGTTCACTTATGCACAAAGGAAGAAAGGAGCCACCAGTTCGTGAATAGTTAGTTGGTAGGAGGGGTAAAATAGTAATAGTAATGTTGGGGGGTTTTTGTGAATAAAAGGGGAGGGCAGAGGAATAAGTTGGTCATGCATTTTCATACATTCTGTTAGTGGAAGGAGAGACCGGGCCTCTAGAATAGCCCTGGAATTTGTTCTGTCATTTCATTCTTCAGTTCATCAAATACAATTACATTTCTGAGTTTACTTTCTTCTACTCTATAGAGCACTCACTGTTATCTAGCTGAATACATCAAATTCCTACACTAATTCCAATTCTGTGATACTCTTCAGATCTTTGTGTAGCATCAGCTCCTCATTTCAGCAAGCTACCCATTCAATCCACAGCAACAGCAAGGGTTCTTATCAAATTGGTATCAGAGCATGACGATCGATGAACGGGTGGGGCAATTGGAATCGAGATTTGACGGGTTGCACGGGGAAGTGGGGGTAATGAAAACCGAATTGCAGAGGGATCTAGCGGTATTGATGGAGAAATTCGATGAGGTGATGTCTAAGTGGTGTGAACAAGAGTAGGAGAGGAAGGAGAAGGGCACCTCCTCTGAATCGACGGCTGCGACTCTGAGTTCTGGAGTACCGGATCGATCTCACTTGGTCGGTGGAGTTCAAGGGGGGCAAACGCTGCAGGACGGAATCGCGAGGATGGACCACCATGTTCGTCGTTTGGAAATGTCGGTATTCAACGGAGATGCACCAGATGCTTGGATTTTTCGGGCAGAGCGTTACTTTGGCATTAATCAGTTCACCAACGAGGAGAAAATCGAAGCGGCTGCAGTGTGTTTTGAGGGTGAGGCGTTGGCCTGGTTCCAGTGGGAGAATGGCAGGCAACCAGTGTTGCGATGGGAGGATTTGCGAATGTTACTGTTGGGGAGGTTCCGACCGTCACAAGAGGGGAACGCTCTAGAAAAATTGCTCGCCCTGAAGCAGGATGGAACGGTGAGGGACTATAGGCGTTGGTTCGAATTGTTGGCAGCGCCCTTGCCGGAAATTCCAGACTCAACGTTGGAAGGTAACTTCATCAATGGGTTGGACCCTATCATCAGGGCAGAGGTGCGATTGATCAGGCCGCAAGGGTTGGGCCAGATTATGGAAACGGCCCAACGGGTGGATGATAGAAATGAATCCCTTAAACGGGCTGCCACGTTTGGAGGCCCATTTCGAATTAAACCCAGTTCTTCTTATTTGGCCAGCACAGTGGGAAGAGCCCCAAATTATTTGGGAATAAGCCCCAAAGTAATCCATCAAGCAGCTCCAACGGGGCAGCAGCCTGTAGTGATGCCCACGAAGCTTCTAGGTGGGGGAACCCAGCGTCCGGCGGGGGCGGAAAAAGGAGCGGCTCCTTTTAAACGACTGACCGACGGGGAGCTACAGCTCAAGAGAGAGAAAGGGTTGTGCTATCGTTGTGATGAACGATACGCACCTGGCCATCGCTACAAAAATCGTGAGTTGCAAGTCCTTTTGGTCAGAGACGAAGAAATGGATGACATCTTAGAGGACTCAAGCGTGGAAGAAGGGGAGATGGTGGATGAAATGGTGGAGCTGTCGATTAAGTCAGTTGTTGGACTCACAGCGCCAAAAACCATGAAGCTGCGAGGTGCTATTTTGGGAAAACCAGTCATGATATTAATTGATTGTGGGGCAACTCACAATTTTATTTCATCGGAACTTGTCCAGAAACTGGGAATTAAGATCATGGAATCCACCGCTATGGGGTGGTCATGGGCACAGGGCTGTCAATCAAAGGAGGTGGAATTTATAAGGGAGTGGTGGTTTCAATGTCGGATGTGGAAGTGGTAGAAGATTTTTTACCTTTGGAATTGGGATGCACAGATGTTATTCTAGGAATGAAATGGCTGGAGACATTAGGCAAGATGCAGGTGAATTGGGACGCACTAACTATGCGTTTCAAGGTTGGCGAGGAGATGATTGTGCTGCAAGGAGATCCCAGTTTGGACAAAACACAAGTGTCGTTAAAATCGTTGGTTAAAACATACAAGGAAGGGGGGCATGGGATTCTGTTGGAGTTGGGGAACTTGGTGGTGGAGCAGGAATTCCCAAGAGCTATAGCTCACAATTCCATTACTGAGCTATTGAGAGAGCATCGAAGTGTCTTTGAGTGGCCGAATGAGCTGCCGCCTGCGAGGGCACGTGATCATGCAATTTTGCTACAACCAGGAACGGCTCCTGTGAATGTTAGGCCGTATCGTTATCCGTATGTTCAGAAAAATGAGATCGAGAGGTTGGTTAGGGAAATGCTGGCTGCAGGGATTATTCAGCTGAGTCAGAGCCCGTTCTCCAGTCCAGTACTGTTGGTGAAAAAGAAAGACGAGAGTTGGAGGTTTTGCGTTGACTATCGGGCCTTGAATCGAGTGACTGTACTAGACCGATTTCCGATTCCGGTTATAGATGAATTGCTTGATGAGCTCCATAGGTCACGAATATTTTTGAAGTTAGATTTGAAGTCGGGATACCATCAAATCCGGGTTAGACCGGGGGATGAACCCAAGACGGCTTTTCGCACTCATGAGGGCCACTATGAGTTTCTGGTCATGCCGTTTGGATTATCAAATGCCCTAGCAACATTCCAGCATCTGATGAATGAAGTGTTTCGGCCGTATTTGCGGAAGTTTGTCCTGGTTTTCTTTGATGATATTCTTGTTTATAGTCAGATATTGGAAGAGCACCTACAACATTTGGCTTCTGTCTTGGGGGTACTGCACAAACATCAGCTATATGCCAATGAGAAAAAATGCTTGTTTGGCCAAGCTGAAGTGGAATACTTTGGCCATGTAATTTCCGAGAACGGGGTAGCAGCTGATCAGGCCAAAATTGCAGCCATGGTTAGTTGGCCAAGTCCGAGTAACCTAAAGGAACTTCGGGGTTTTTTGGGGCTCACCGGGTATTACAGACGTTTTGTCCAGGGGTATGCCAAGGTTGCACGGCCTCTTACCGAGTTACTGAAGAAGGATCGATTCCGATGGGACGGGGAGACTGAGGCAGCATTCTGGAATCTAAAGGGTGCCATGGTCAGTGTTCCAGTGTTGGCTCTGCCTGATTTTTCCAAACAATTTGTAGTGGAGACGAATGCGTCGGGACATGAGTTAGGGGCTGTGCTGATGCAAGATGGTCACCCGGTTGCCTTCTTCAGTAGAGTCTTACCCCAGGGCGCCCGACAAAAGTCAGTTTATGAGAGGGAGTTGATGGCGGTGGTGTTCGCAGTGCAAAAATGGCGCCATTACCTCTTGGGCAGACATTTTCTTGTCCGAACCGACCAACGAAGTCTGAAGTTTTTACTGGAACAGCGTCTGGTGAGCAAAGACCATCAGAAGTGGCTCACCAAGCTACTGGGATATCAGTTCGACATTCAGTATCGACCGGGACTAGAGAACAAAGCCGCAGACGCTCTGTCCTGACTCCAGCCAACCATAAAGTACCTGGCCATAACAATTCCCAGGGTGCTGCAGCTTGATGAAATTAAGAAGGAGGTGGTAGCCGATGTCGAGTTGGGTAAACTCGTGGAAGATTTACAGGGAGGAGCCCCTGTTCCGGAGGGTTATACGCTTGTAGATGGAACTCTATGTTATCGGGGAAAGGTAGTACTGCCCAGCAATTCTCAATTTACTTACCTACTGCTACAGGAATGCCACGATACTATGGCTGGGGGACATTCTGGGTTCCTTAAAACTTACAAACAGGTGGCCAGGGAAGTCTATTGGCGCGGCATGAAGGCTGCAGTGAAGAATTATGTGGCGAGTTGTGCTACCTACCAGCAAAATAAGTATGAGGCTTTATCACCAGCGAGCCTTTTGCAACCCCTTCCGGTCCCGGCACTCATTTGGGAGGATATTTCTATGGACTTTATCGAAGGACTGCCGAGGTTAGGGGGAATTGATACGATTTTGGTTGTGGTGGACCGACTGAGCAAATATGGGCATTTTATGGGGCTAAGACACCCTTTTACTGCCCCGACCGTGGCTGAGGTGTTCATTCGCGAAGTCGTGCGTCTCCATGGGGTACCCCATTCCATCATCTCAGATAGAGACCGAATCTTTATGAGTTCATTCTGGACAACACTGTTTAAAGCTCAGGGAATTGTCCTTAAACATAGCACCGCCTATCATCCTCAAACCGATGGGCAAACGGAAGTTGTCAACAGATGTTTAGAAACATACTTACGGTGCTTCGCTTCAGGCAAACCTCGGGTATGGAGTCAGTACTTACACTGGGCCGAGTTTTGGTATAACACTTCTTTCCACACTGCCACCAAACACACCCCTTTTCAAATTGTTTATAGGCGTGAACCCCCTCAGGTTCTCTCCTTTTGAGAAGGGATTGATCGTGAACTCTTCAGTTGAGAGGCTGCTACTGGAACGGGATGAGGTGCTGAAGGAACTCAGGGTGCAGCTCACTCGAGCACAGACCACAATGAAGGAAATAGCGGATGGGCACCGCCGTGATATCCAATTCGAGGTGGGTGATCTTGTATATCTCAAACTCCGTCCCTTCCGACAGAAGTCAGTAGCCAAGAGGGCCTTTGAAAAGTTATCTCCGAGGTATTTTGGCCCGTTTGAGGTAGAGTCTAATGTGGGAAAGGTAGCGTATAAGCTGAAGCTTCCCCCCACAGCTGCTATTCACCCGGTTTTCCACGTCTCTCAACTTCGGAAAGCCGTAGGAAATTCACAACCAGTCTCATCCCTTCCTCAACAACTCTCGACCAGTGGGGAATTCATCCTGGAACCAGAGTCTGTCCTTGGCACTCGCCCCAGTCCACACAATCCGGCTGCTGGATCGGAGATCTTGATCAAATGGAGAAACTTGCCAGAGTTTGAGGCCACATGGGAACCTTTTGAAGCTATCAGATTGCAATTTCCCAATTTCCCCCTCGAGGACAAGGTGGATTTCGGGGCGGCGGGTATTGATAGGCCCCCAATCCGGTTCACTTATGCACGAAGGAAGAAAGGAGCCACCAATTCGTAAATAGTTAGTTGGTAGGAGGGGTAAAATAGTAATAGTAATGTTGGGGGGTTTTGTGAATAAAAGGGGAGGGCAGGGGAATAAGTTGGTCATGCATTTTCATACATTCTGTTAGTGGAAGGAGAGACCGGGCCTTTAGAATAGCCCTGGAATTTGTTCGTCATTTCATTCTTCAGTTCATCAAATACAATTACATTTCTGAGTTTACTTTCTTCTACTCTATAGAGCACTCGCTGTTATCTAGCTGAATACATCAAATTCCTACACTAATTCCAGTTCTGTGATACTCTTTAGATCTTTGTGTAGCATCAGCTCCTCATTTCAGCAAGCTGCCCATTCAATCCACAGCAACAGCAAGGGTTCTTATCAAAGGATTTCACTAACAGCAAAAGGATTACAACGACACTTCTAAATACAAGGACATAACAACAATTAATCTCTCTTGTAATAGGAGAAATCAAGTAGGAAAAACTTTAGGAGAAAACAATATTTTTCCCTCTAATATTTTCTCTCTACTCACTATTATTTCTTTCTACTCACAAGTGTTTTTCTCTCCAAAATTACATGTCTAAATTCTCCATTTCCAGCCTCTATTTATAAGGAAAATTGACACCTTAATCATGCTAATTTGTCAACAAAGGCTGCTGGAATTTGCTAGAGAATGGTTGGACTCAGCTGGACATTTCTTTGGCATGAAGAAACCGGAAATTGCTTGGCATTATAGCTGGTCCTTAGTTGGCAAGAAGAGAAATCCATTTTACCTTCTTGCATGTTTTCTTAATGAAGAAACAAATGACTTGTTTATTAGTCATTAAGTAAATTGACTTTATCTTAACATTTTGGTACCAGAGAACTTGAAGAAGAGATTATAATGCTCCAACCAGAAGGTTTTGAAGAAAAAGAAAACGAGAACTTGGTTTGCAGGTTGAACAAATCTCTATACGGTCTCAAACAGGCGCCGAGATGTTGTTATAAAAGATTTGATTCCTTCATCATGAGCCTTGGATACAACAGACATAGTTCAGATCCTTATGTTTACTACAAGAGATTTGGTGATGGTAATTTCATTATTCTGCTGTTGTATGTTGACGACATGTTGGTAACAGGCCCCAACAAAGATCGTATTACAGACTTAAAGGCACAGTTGGCTAGGGAATTTGAAATGAAGGACTTGCGACCGGCAAACAAGATTCTAGGGATGCAAATTTACCGAGACAGAAATAATATGAAGATTTGACTTTCTCAAAAGAACTACTTGAAGAAAATCTTGCGACGCTTCAACATGTAGGATTGTAAGTCAATTTCTACCCCTCTTCCTATTAATTTCAAGTTATCCTCAAGTATGAGTCCTAGCAATGAAGCAAGAGGATGGAAATGTCTCGAGTACCGTATGCATCAGCAGTGGGTAGCTTAATGTTCGCTATGGTTTGTACAAGACCAGACATTGCACAAGCAGTGGGAGTGGTTAGTCGATACATGGCGCATCCTGGTAAAGAGCATTGAAGTGCTGTAAAGAGGATCTTGAGATATGTCAAGGGTACCGGACAAGTGGTATCAGAGCACCGGGATTATAGCCGATTTTCGTGCTACAGTTAGATCCAGATAGTGGAAAGGAGGCATCTTCAAATAATGGCGAATGAAATAGAGAAGTTCAATGGGAATAATTTCTCATTGTGGAAAATGAGAATAAAAGCAGTTTTGAGAAAAGATAGTTGCTTGGCGGCAATTGGAGATAGTCTAGATGAGATCACTGACGAAGGCAAGTGGTATGAGATGGATGGCAATGCTATTGCTAATCTACATTTTGCACTAGCTGATGGAGTATTGTCAAGTGTCGCGAAGAAAAAAACAGCAAAAGAGATTTGGGATACTCTGACAAAATTGTACGAGGCCAAATCATTACACAACAAAATCTTCTTAAAGAGAAAGCTTTACACCCTTCGGATGATGGAGTCAACTACGGTGACTGACCACATCAACACCCTCAACACTCTATTTTCACAGCTTCACGTCAATGGGACATAACATAGAGACGGGTGAACGTGCTGAAATTCTACTTCAAAGTCTACCTGATTCGTATGATCAACTCATCATCAACTTAACCAACAACTTGGAATTACTTCTCTCCGATGATATTGCAACTGCTGTTCTTGAAGAAGAAAGTCGGTGCAAAAACAAAGAAGATAGATTGGGAAGCTCACAACAAGCTGAAGCTTTGACGATGATGAGAGGCAGATCAACGGAACGTAGCCCCAGTGGGAGTGCAAGTGAGGACAAAGCATGCTGAAAAGACTCATGTTGGTACAGTGGGGACAGTACGTCGTCGATCTAACGACCGGGACAGCCCGTTAAGTGGGATAGAGAAATGTGAACACAGTTTCAAGGAACTGAAGGAAAAATTAGTTACTGCACCAGTGTTGACTGTACCTGGAGGATCAGAAGGTTTTGTAATATACACTGATGCATCCAAACAGGGAATAGGTTGTGTGTTGATGCAACAAGGCAAAGTAGTAGCCTATGCATCTAGACAATTGAAGCTTCATGAACAAAATTACCCCACACATGACCTAGAACTCGCAGCGGTAGTACACGCCTTGAAGATTTGGAGGCACTACCTATATGGAAGTAAATGCGACATTTATACTGATCATAAAAGCCTCAAATACATTTTCACTCAAAAGGAGTTGAACATGAGACAGAGGAGGTGGCTTGAATTGGTAAAGGATTATGATTGTGAAATTCATTACCATCCAGGCAAGGCAAATGTAGTGGCGGACGCTTTGAGTAGGAAAACAACGGGGAAGTTGGCAATGTTAACAGCACAAAAACCTCTATGGAGAGAATTTGAGAAATTGAACCTCGAAGTATTCACGATATCGTCAGACACTGT
Source organism: Fraxinus excelsior (assembly GCA_019097785.1). Classification (NCBI taxonomy): domain Eukaryota; kingdom Viridiplantae; phylum Streptophyta; class Magnoliopsida; order Lamiales; family Oleaceae; genus Fraxinus; species Fraxinus excelsior. Next base: position 13,707,529 of record CM032628.1, read on the forward strand.
CGCTCATATGGCAGCTCTCACGGTTCGACCGACACTCCAAGATCGAATTAAGAATCATCAGAAGGGCGATCAGTTATTCGAATTTATTAAATCCGAAATTGACACAGAAAAGCGAAAGGGATTCACTATAACTGAGGATAAAACATTGTATTATCAAGGACGTTTGTGTGTACCAGATTTTAAGGAATTAAGAAAAGAAATTTTGGAAGAAGCCCACACGACCCCTTACTCAGTACATCCAGGAAGTACAAAGATGTACCGTGATTTAAAAGCAGTGTTTTGGTGGAGAAATATGAAGAGGGACATAGTTGAATTCGTTGAGAAATGCCTAATTTGTCAACAGGTGAAAGCTGAGCATCAACGACCATCAGGGTTGCTACAACCATTAGATATCCCAGAATGGAAATGGGAGCATGTAACGATGGATTTTGTCGTTGGTTTTCCAAAATCAGTAAGAGGTCATGAAGCTATTTGGGTAATCATCGATAGGCTAACCAAGTCAGCTCATTTCTTACCTGTCCGAATGACATTTTCTATGGACCAGTTTGCGCAACTATATGTTAATGAAGTGGTGAGATTACATGGTGTTCCAGTCTCGATTGTGTCTGATAGAGATCCCAGGTTTACATCAAATTTTTGGAAAAGCTTGCATCGAGCAATGGGAACTAAGCTAAAATTTAGTACAGCTTTTCACCCTCAAACAGACGGACAATCCGAGCGAACAATTCAAACAATAGAGGACATGCTTCGAATGTGTGTCCTAGATTTTGGAGGACATTGGGAGAAGCATTTACCATTAGTCGAGTTCGCTTATAACAACAGTTATCATGCCTCTATCGACATGGCACCCTATGAAGCCCTGTACAGAAGGAAGTGTAGATCGCCCATTCATTGGGATGAAGTCGGTGAACGTAAAACTTTAGGACCTGAAATCATGGAACGTACGGTTCATGCCATAGAAAGGATTCGGGCTAACATGAAGACCGCCCAAGACAGACAAAAGTGCTATGCAGATAGAAGAAGAAAGGAACTAGAATTTGTTGTTGGTGATAGGGTATTTTTGAAGGTCACACCAATGAAAGGTGTCTTAAGATTTGGAAAAAAGGGGAAACTTCGACCAAGATATATTGGACCTTTTGAGATACTCAAAAGGGTTGGGAATGTAGCTTATCAATTGGCTTTGCCACCAGAGCTTTCTGCAGTACATGACGTCTTCCACGTATCGACACTCAAGAAGTACATTCCAGATCCGAGTCACGTATTGAAACATCAACCTTTGAAAATCCAATCGGACTTGAGCTATGAGGAAACACCACTTTGCATTATAGCTCACAAGGTACAAAAGCTTCGCAACAAGGAAATATCGTTGGTTAAAGTGTTATGGCAACACCATTCGGTAGAAGAGACAACTTGGGAACGTGAGGAAGACATGCAATCTAAGTATCCCCACATGTTCGATAATATCGACTAAGGTAATTTTCGAGGACGAAAATTTATTTTAAGAGGAGTAGATTGTAATACCCCGACCAAGAAAGCTTAAGAGATTTGATAGGTACTACTCATACCAACAAGGTGCATCTTCTTTTCCGGAAGTCCATCGTTAGAAACTCCACAGTTAAGCGTGCTTGGCTTGGAGCAATTCTATGATGGGTGACCCTCTGGGAAGTTTTCTCGAGGAGCGTGCGAGTGAGGACAAAGTATGCTGAAAAAGACTCATGTTGGTACAGTGGGGACAGTACGTCATCGATCTAACGGCCGGACAGCCCATTAAGTGGGACTCGGGTCGTTACAAATGGTATCAGAGCGAGTTGCCAGCCGGAAATCGGGAACTAAGTGCTATGCGGGACAAAGTGCTACGCCAGAGGACGGGAGCCACCTCTTGAACCCGTAGGAGCCACCTCTAGAATTCCAACGCCTGGCAACAGATCCTCAGATGAATCAAGCGCGACGAGGACGTCGCGAGTCTAACGGAGGGTGATTGTAATACCCCAGACCAAGAAAGTTTAAGAGATTTGATAGGTACTACTCATACCAACAAGGTGCACCTTCTTTTCTGGAAGTTCGTCATTAGAAACTCCACAGTTAAGCGTGCTTGGCTTGGAGCAATTCTATGATGGGTGACCCCCTGGGAAGTTTTCTCGGGGAGCGTGCGAGTGAGGACAAAGCATGCTGAAAAGACTCATGTTGGTACAGTGGGGACAGTACGTCGTCGATCTAACGGCCAGGACAGCCCGTTAAGTGGGACCCGGGTCGTTACAACAATAGTTGTTGAAGGCAGAAAACAATTTTCTGATGTCTGGCTTAAGGACTCAGGAGCTACATGGCACATGACACCAAGGAATGAATGGTTCCATCATTATGAACCTATTTCAGGAAGATCTGTGTTTATGGGCAATGATCATGCCTTGGAGATCGCTGGTATTGGTATCATAAAATTGAAAATGTATGATGGTACAGTTCGCACTATCAAGGAGGTACGACATGTGAAAGGCCTAAAGAAAAATCTATTGTCTTTGGGACAATTAGATGATAGTGGGTGTAAAACTCATATTCAAGATGGGATCTTGAAAATTGTTAAAGGCTTGTGATGATGAAAGCGGAAAAGATAGCTGCAAATTTGTACATGCTTAAAGGAGAAACACAACAAGGAGAAGCATCTACTGCGTTGGCAAGTTCGACAGAAGAATTACGATGATGTGGCATCGTAAACTTGGCCACATGTCAGAACGAGGTTTGAAGATTCTTGCTGAACAAAAACTTCTTCCAGGGCTCAAAAAGGTTTCATTGCCATTTTGTGCGCATTGTGTTATTAGTAAGCAGCACAGATTGAAGTTCAGCAATTCCACTGCTAGAAGTAATGCTATCTTGGAGTTGGTTCATTTAGATGTTTGGCAAGCACCAGTTTTGTCCTTAGGAGGAGCAAAATACTTTGTGACTTTTATTGACAATTATTCCAGGAGATATTGGGTGTATCCAATCAAAAGGAAGGCAGACGTATTTCCAGTTTTCAAAATATTAAAAGCACGGGTTGAGCTTGAATCTGAAAAGAAGATCAAGTGTTTAAAGACAAATAATGGAGGAGAATATACTGGTATTGAATTTGATAGCTTCTGTCAACAAGAATGATCAAAAGATAGCTCACAGTGGCGTACACTCCACAACAAAATGGAGTAGCAGAGCGGATGAACAGAACCTTGTTAGAACAGACAAGAGCAATGTTGAGAACTGCGGGGATAGCCAAGTCATTTTGGGCAGAAGCAGTCAAGACCGCCTATTATGTGATCAATCGGTCACCATCAACCGCAATTGATCTGAAAACGCCGATGGAGATGTGGACTAGTAAGTCAGCCGATTATTCTCACTTACATACATTCGGAAGTCTTGTTTATGTTATGTACAACACCCAAGAAATATCAAAGCTGGATCCAAAATCCAGGAAATGTATTTTCTTAAGGTATGCTGATGGAGTCAAGGGGTATCGCATGTGGGATCCCACTGCCCGCAAGGTGTTAATCAGCAAGGATGTTGTATTTGTAGAAGATAAGGTACAAGAAAATGATAGCACTTCAAAAGAGAAATCAGAGACTACAGTTGAAGTTGAAGAAAGGCAAGAACAAGGAGCTCTAGATTTTTCAGAAGCAACACCAAAGCACAATGAACAAGAACAAGCTGAGTTTGCAACTCCACAAGTTCGACGGTCAACTCGGGAGAGAAAAGAACCAGCTTGGCACTCAGAGTACATTATGGAGGGAAATGTCGCATACTGCCTACTAACAAAGGATGGAGAGCCGTCAACTTTCCATGAGGCTACAAAAATCCAAGACGCCTCTCTGTGGATGGTAGCAATGCAAGAAGAAATTGAAACTCTCTATAAAAACAAAACATGGGATCTTGTTCCATTGCCACAAGGAAGGAAGGCCATTGGGAACAAATGGGTCTACAAGATCAAAAGAGATAGCAATGACCAAGTGGAACAATATTGTGCTAGATTGGTGGTAAAAGGATTTGCTCATAAAGAAGGTATAGATTTCAACGAAATATTTTCTCTTGTTGTTCGACTCACAACAGTTCGAGCAGTCCTGGCGATATGTGCTACATTTGACTTGTATTTAAAGCAATTGGACGTGAAAACTGCATTTCTTCATGGAGAACTTGAATAAGAGATTTACATGCTCCAACCAGAAGGTTTTGAAGAAAAAGAAAACGAGAACTTGGTTTGAAGGTTGAACAAATCTCTATACGGTCTCAAACAGGCGCCGAGATGTTGGTATAAAAGATTTGATTCCTTCATCATGAGCCTTGGATACAACAGACATAGTTCAGATCCTTGTGTTTACTACAAGAGATTTGGTGATGGTAATTTCATTATTCTGCTGTTGTATGTTGACGACATGTTGGTAACAGGCCCCAACAAAGATCGTATTACAGACTTAAAGGCACAATTGGCTAGGGAATTGGAAATGAAGGACTTGGGACCGGCAAACAAGATTCTAGGGATGCAAATTTACCGAGACAGAAATAATAGGAAGATTTGGCTTTTTCAAAAGAACTACTTGAAGAAAATCTTGCGACGCTTCAACATGTAGGATTGTAAGCCAATTTCTACCCCTCTTCCTATTAATTTCAAATTATCCTCAAGTATGAGTCCTAGCAATGAAGCAGAGAGGATGGAAATGTCTAGAGTACCGTATGCATCAGCAGTGGGTAGCTTAATGTTCGCTATGGTTTGTATAAAACTAGACATTGCACAAGCAATGGGAGTGGTTAGTCGATACATGGCGAATCCTGGTAAAAAGCATTGAAGTGCTGTAAAGAGGATCTTGAGATATGTCAAGGGTACCTCAAATGTTGCATTATGTTATGGAGGATCAGACTTTACTGTCAGAGGCTATGTTGATTCAGATTATGCATGTAATCTCGACAAAAGCAAGTCCACCTCAACTTATGTGTTTACTCTTGCTGGAGGAGCTGTAAGCTGGGTTTCAAAACTGCAGTCTATTGTGGCTACTTTTACGACGGAGGCAGAATATATCGCGGCTACACAAGCTAGCAAAGAGGCAATATGGTTACAAATGTTATTGGAAGAGCTCGGACACAAACAAGAGAGGATTTCTCTATTTTGTGATAGTCAGAGCGCTTTACATCTAGCAAAGAATTTAGCATTTCATTCGAGAACAAAGCACATACGAGTTCAGTATCACTTTGTTCGTGAGAAGGTAGAAGAAGGAAGTGTGGATATACAGAAAATCCATACAAAAGACAACCTAACTGATATGTTAACAAAGTCAATCAACAACGACAAATTTACTTGGTGTCGATCCTCTATTGGCCTAACAGAAATGTAAGCAGCATGAAGATGGCAAGTGTAGAAAAGGATAGAAGGATTACAAAATTGACTTTAAGTGGGAGAAATGTTAAGATAAAGTCAATTTACTTAATGACTAAGAAACAAGTCATTTGCTTCTCCATTAAGAAAACATGCAAGAAGAAGGTAAAATAGATTTCTCTTCTTGCCAACTAAGGACCAGCTATAATGCCAAGCAATTTTCGATTTCTTCATGCCAAAGAAATGTCCAGTTGAGTTCAACCATTCTCTAGCAAATTTCAGCAGCCTTTGTTGATAAATTGGCATGATTAAGGCGGCAATTTTCCTTATAAATAGAGGCTGGAAATGGAGAATTTAGACATGCAATTTTGGAGACAAAAACACTTGTGAGTAGAAAGGTAATAGTGAGTAGAGAGAAAATATTAGAGAGGAAAAATATTGTTTTCTCTTAAAGATTTTCCTACTTGATTTCTCCTATTACAAGAGAGATTAATTGTTGTTATGTTCTTGTATTTAGAAGTGTCGATGTAATCCTTTTGCTGTTAGTGAAATCCTTCTACAAGTTGCCCGTGGTTTTTCTCCTAATTTGTTTGGGAGTTTTCCACGTAAAATATCAGTGTTCATTATTTTTCTATTTCTACTTCAGTTGAAATTGTGTGTCACGTTCCACAACGTCCTAACACTAACATGAGGATACTCTCTCTTCTCGATAGTAAGACTGAAAATATAAAATGCAGTTAAAAGAAAGTTTGAATGAACTCCTCTGTATTTCCACAGATTGTCTAACAGCAAAACAAGTATGAACCTAAAGAGCTAAAAGGTTGACACAGACAAAGAGATCAAGAATTCCAGACATAACATCCTATCAATTCATGTCATATTTCACCAAAATCACTATTAAGATTTAAGACCTTGTCAACTAGCAGCTTGCAAATGAGAACAGACAACTTGCAGACAGCAGTGCTATAATTTGAGTTCAATAAAAGAATCCTGATAAAATCATATCAGTTTCTGACATCCACCAACAATAACACTTTCTTGGTTATGGATAAGAAAAGAAGTGGATGGACAGAACTAGAAATCAGGAAAACATAGCATTTCATTTCAGTACCTTAGATGAAGAGCAATATAATGCTTAGTATTCATCCTCATTCGCTGAACTAACTTTGCACCCATTTCAAGGATGGGGTCAGTGAACTTCAGTGCGTGGTAGTTCACTCTGCACCTAAGCTTTTGTAAATCCGTCTCCAGTTTATTTGCAAGTCTGTAGTCAAATTTGGTCAACATAACAGCCTGTCACAGGATTGGCATCTACTAGTTACTAGCTTTGAACAAAAATACTGTGAAGCAAGGCCAAACTAGAAGCAAAAGATATAGCATCGAAGTTCGATAAATTCTTATCCACAGAACTAGGTTTCAGCTTCAAAACTACTTGTTCAAATGTAATAGAATTAGGCATAATTTCTCCTTCTGCCCATCTATAAGATACAGGTAGAACCAAAGATATGGCATACAAAGGTTGATATTTATCTAGAAACAAACTTGAACCTTGGGTCATATTACAACAAAGGTCATATATCACTGAGTAGTGCGGCCAATTTCAACTGGTAAAATATAAATAATTCAGCCAATATAACAATAATACCATCCTAGCAATTGAACCTAAATTTGAAAAGGAGACAATGGTACTTGGAAGTCTGTTGTGTACAGGTTACTTAGCATCCCTATAAGACAGCACTCAGCAGGTGGTCAACTTAAGCTGGTTCAACATCTTTATCGATTTGCTTTTGGTATTTAACACCAATTCACCATCTGAACGGATGAATGTCTACCATTTATTAGAAGGACCTAACACACCGAATATATGATTAGAATGTTCAGTATCTTCCTACTTTAAATGCACCTAGATTTTCATCATTTATCCCACTGACTGAGAAGTAGCACAGGATGGTCTAAGAATCATCTACTTACATGTTCATTAGTTAAAATACGATTGTAAGAGCTGGATGCCTACAAATGTCGTGGAGTCACACAATCATGTTGAGACACCATGTTTTCATTTCTTAGCGAGAACATTTTTGTAACTGAAATGCATATGGGAGAAAAGTTCAACTGAATGCAACCGAGAAACTTACACGTTTCTTCAAAAGTACAGGTAATACACGACTGGTGTAGCATTTATCATTGCACTTTCTCGGAACCCGCATGGTATATGGAGCCCATATACGTCCTCTCCTCCGTGGGAGATCTTTTATGATTTCAACATCTTTTTCAAGATATGATATAAACCAATCAACATTGAAGATCTCCGAAAAATTGCTGCAAAGAATGCAACGTCAAATACAGACGAAAAGTAGTCATAGTAAAAGCTTGGTTAAGAGGGTGTTTGGTAGAGATTAAAATCGGATTAAAATTGAAAAACTAGCCGTTATTGTTGACTTTTATTAGACGAGTGAGACTCAACAACGACCATATTTTCAATTTTAATCTGATTAGTAACCCTACCAAACAGGCTCTAAATGCAGTTCTCAAAACTGTACCTATTATCCTTCCAGAAAGACTTCTTGTCTAGTATTGGAACAATAAGGGTAGCATTCAACATGCGAGCAGCAACAACAGCATCAGTTATCTGCCAAACGGTGTATAGCAATTTAAAGTTTAGTGTCTAAGATTGAGCTCCAGAAAATATTTTTGTATTTATCTAGATGTCATAAACCAATTCAGCAATTCACTTAAAATACAGAATACAAGGGGAAAGCAAATACACCAGATCTCAAGGCATTAGGTTTGATAAGATGATAAAAAGTCCATTGCAACAAATAAACAATGCGAACACCGAAAAAAAGATTGAAAAATACCACAAACTTAGCAAAGTATCCAACTTCTAAGTAACTATTTAACAATAATACTGACCGTAGTCTTCACCAGCTATTAGCAAAATGGTATTGCTTCCAATTTCATGGTGCAATGTTAATGCATAAATGAAGTAATGTCATCATTAGCTTTTTATAGATTAACTGGTTGATTGTTAACTTCTGCTTCACTAATACATAACTGATGTAACTTCCAATGGTAAAATGGGTCTGGCAGTTTCTTGTCAAACTCTAATTAAGTCCTTGAATTCACCAAAACTTTTTGAGCCTTAAAATAACCGCAGTGAGCACAAGGGTGGAGTAAATAAAAGAAAATATCCCATCAAATATGTAACATATAGTTATCGGATATTGAGCAAATCCTTTATAAGCAACCAAGAAAACAAATGCTTTAAGCAATACCCCAGTTCTTTGTTGATTTAGACCTCCACTGGTTGCAATCGCCAAGTAACGGTTTGGAGGCATGACATCTTCAGCCTCTGTAGTTGAAAGCAATATTTAACCCATATAGTTGATGATACAATATAAGTTATAGTACGAAAACATAATCCAATCGCAATATCCAAAACAGATTTATATCAAGTTACCAACGAACAAACACTGAACAGAAACATAGAAAGTTGATCCAGAAAACATGTGAATGGAAAGAGGAAGAGTGCATGTTAAAATTGCTTACTCACTTGCAAATTTGCTGCTGGAATTACTGCATCCATAGTAGAATTGAGCATTTTTCGAAGTCCAAATATCACGATCATATACTCCGCCGCTCATCTAGATCTCAATAGCCAACATGTATCACATTGAGAAAATATAGAACTCAGATCCAACCAACCAATGTTCCACAGTCCAAGTTAACTTCAAATAAAACTAATAATACTTTCAGATAAAACCCTAACCGGAACACGAAAGACCGGCACCTCATTGCCTTCACCAACACCATCATTCATCTGAAACAAACAAATAGCAAAACCCACAAATGTGAGCAAATATTTTTATACAACAGCAAGGCATCATTTAATGCCATAAACGAATAAACACATACTGAAGAATAGTGTCGAGTGTGGTGGAAGTGATCACTGTCGCCAGGAGAAGGGACTAGAAACGAAAAGCAAAAAAAAAGTAGAACAAGGGCGGCGGAAACGGCTGAAATGGCGGGTATCAAGCATCGAGTGCGGTTGTGATGTTGGTGGCGCCGCCGCGACAAAGCCATGTAAGAACGGCGGCAGGCGTCGGAGTAAATAGCTGTTTGATTCGATTTCCTTTCGCAGAATACAATTTCAATGGAGGGAACAATAATTTCGATTACTACTCCAAGTTGGAGAAAATGTTTTGGAGTTTTACTTTTGGAACATTGGGCGTAACGTTAATGATTCCCTTGCTGCTGATTCAACAGCAGTAGTAGAGGAGACATGGGTTAATCATCAACAGTAATAATTCAGCAATGGAAATAAATTGAATTCACCGCCTGAGCCGAGATCAAATAAATAATAAAAAAATAGCAATTGATATATAAAAAATCAAGTTTTTGGCGATGGTGCTTTACATAATGTGAGGAAAGTACCTTCCAATGTGCCAAACACTACTTTACATGGACGCTAGAGATTATTTTTGGACATCAATAAACACTCAAAATGTGGAAACATTATAAAAAATCTTCTTTTAAAAAATAACCTTAAAATCCCTTATAATTCACTCACCAGACTTACCTACTTTTTTAACGAGATTTTAACTCATATGGTAGTTCATTGTACGATATATATATAAGATCCATCTGTATAGATATCATTTTCTACATCCATAAAGTCGTATACTTTGGATCAAGTTAGTTAGTTCAATCTAATTGTTATATCGTTGAAACTTTTGAAACACGCCACATTTCCGTATGCGATATATTGGTTTCGAGACCTTGGACAAGGGACATTACTGCAACAATTTAGAAGCGAAATAATCGTCAAAACTTTTGAAACACGCCACATTTCCGTATGCGATATAATGGTTTCGAGACCTTGGACAAGGGCTATTACTACAACAATTGAGAAGCAAATAATTTTCTTTGAATAATCTCACAAATTTTTGCTCTTCGAGAGGGGGGTGGGGGTGGGGTGGGAACCTAAATTAAGTAGTAGTGGTAATAGAAACACTTCCAATAAAAGGTATTATATTCTATGATGATTTAAGCACCTTGTCTTTCAAGGTTAATCATTAAACATATCCACCTTTTTTACCATCTTGTAATAAAATTGTGCCAAGCCATCACCAAAATGTTTCCAAATCCTCAACGTACACTTGGATTTTCAAAGGGACCCCAAAAATAGTGAAACGCCACTTTTGATGTTTACTTGAAAATATGAACTTCACCTCTGAATCAAAGCTACAGCAGAAATAGCAATTAGCAGTTATTGCTTGGATTCATATTTCCAAATATTGATAAATCTACAGAAATAAACTTTAATATGCAGCTTTCGAAAATTTATATCAAGCTTCGAATTTCGACTTTACATAACTATTCAGAAAGACGAAATAGAACACATACAAGATGAATAATTAACAGAAAACTAACAACTTGGATTATTTTTAATGATGATTAGCATTATAAAAACATGCACAATACAAAGGCCAGCGTTTTGACTCTCCACTTCGATGTACAAGCCGCAACTAAGCTGTTAGTGTTAGAAATGTCATACAACATCACAATCGAAATGATGAGGAAATGGTTCAAAATACCCGGATGACCCGGCCCGTTTTCCAAAATAGCCGTTGACCAAAAAAAAAAAAAAACTGGAATTATAAAAATCATTTTCCCAATTTTACCCTCGTAATTGGAAGAGAGACGGACGAGCCGACGCCCACGCCCACGCCGACCATCACCGACGATAGGGATTTCGTTGACTAACCGACGCCCGAACTCCAAGACCGCCATTTTCTATTGAAGAATGTGAGTGTATTATATGAATTTTTTACAAATCAGGCTTGTAAGTTTTTGAATTTTTGTTGATTATGTTCGAAAAAATACTTGTAAATCAATGATTTAGGGTTTAGATGCGTGAAATATATGTTTAGGCTAAAATTTGGGGGGTGGAGATGGCAGATATTTGGGCCCAGATGGCGTCTGGGCCCAGAATCAATATGGGCCATCTGCACGGCCCAGTTCATTTTTTTTCTAATAATAATATAATTATTTATTTGATATTTAATTTTGTAAAATATAAAATATTATTTATTTAGTTATAAATAATAAACTATTAAATATTGGATTGTTTATTTAATATTCAATTAATTATAATTAATATTATAAACTATTATTTTACAATGGAATATTAAATATAAAAAATTAAAGAGTTTATTTTAAATTACTTATTTAATTTGTTTACAAACAAAAAAAAAAACGATTTAAAATATTTATTTAAAATTACTTATTGAAATTGTTTATAAAACATTAAATAAAAAATAATAATTGAAATTTTTTTATTTATTAGTTTATTTAATTTGTAAATTTTAATAATTTGATTACTATTTAGTTACAAGAAGTTGTTTATGTCAAAATAAAATATTATTTAATAGTAAATAACAAAATATTAAATAAACAAAATAAATGGTTTCTTTGAAATGTTTATTTAATATGTTATTAATAATGATAATTAAATATTATGTAAAGAATTTAAGTATAAATTCTTCTTTTACACTGAAATAATATGAAGTGAACAATTAAAATTTTTATTTTAAATTATTTATTGAAATTGTTTATAATAAATAATGACATATGCATTTAAAAGAAAAAAAATAATGAAATATTATTCTATTGTTTAAATTATATTTGATATTTAATGTTAAATTAATTTATAAATATTACATAAGCAATTAAATTTATTTTGTAAACAACTTGAAAAACTCACGAATAAAGAGTGTGTAAAATATAAAATATTATTTATTTAGTTATAAATAATAAACTATTAAATATTGGATTGTTTATTTAATATTCAATTAATTATAATTAATATTATAAACTATTAGTTTACAATGGAATATTAAATAAAAAAATTAAAGAGTTTATTTTAAATTACTTATTTAATTTGTTTACAAACAAAAAAAATGATTTAAAATATTTATTTTAAATTAGTTATTGAAATTGTTTATAAAACATTAAATAAACAATAATAATTGAAATTTTTTTATTTATTAGTTTATTGAATTTGTAAATTTTAATAATTTGATTACTATTTAGTTACAAGAATTTGTTTATTTCAAAATAAAATATTATTTAATTGTAAATAACAAAATATTAAATAAACAAAATAAATGGTTTCTTTGAAATGTTTATTTACTATTCGATTGTTTATTTACTATTCTATTAATTATAATTAAATATTATATAAAAATTAATAAAATATTCAATTGACGATTAAAATAAGAAATAATTTGATACTCAATTGATTATTGCGGATAGTAGTAAATATAGTTTAATTTTCTCATAATATGTTTTGTCTATTATATCTTGCACATGATGCTAACATTTGAAATTTTGTAGGATGAATTACCAGTTGGATGATGTGGTGAGACAGATTTCTGGCAAAGTTACAGCCTATTTTTACAGTGGTATTAGATTTGCTTGACGAGGAGCACGCGGATATATTGAGGCGGTCCTACTTATGGCCATTGTATTCATTGCGCGGCGTACAGTTTTCTGGGCAGATACTCGATGCGTTGCTATGTCGGCTGCTCAAGCCCGTTGACGGAGATGCCTTTCATTTCAATCTTGGGGGCAAGGTGGTTAGATTTTCTATATTTGAGTTTGCCCTCATCACAGAATTGATGTGTACAGGCGAAGATGCAGCACGGGCTCGTATTCCGAGGAACAATAGGCTGTTGAATGAATATTTTCACGGGCAGGCAGCGGTCACTCCTGGGCAATTGATAGACGCAGTCAGGGCATGCGAGGATATGTCTGACAGGTTGAAGCTGGGTATGGTGCTTATCGTCGAGAGCGTACTTAGGTGTCATCACAAGAAGACGTCGATCGACTTTTTTTCATTTGGAGATTGTTGATGATATTGATGCCATCAACAGCTATCCTTGGGGGCAGCGATGTTTTGCGGATACCTTACGACACTTCAGAATGGAGTATTCGATGCCTAAGGGGGATAGACCCGAGCGCAAGTATGATGCATATAGCCTGCCGTTGGCATTACAGGTAAATGTTGAACACAATAAATTATCTATTTTTGTTATTAAATTATATATATGATAATTGTAAATGTTGCAGATATGGATGTACGAGACTGTCCCCATATTGGCTAACCGGTATGCTAATAGAGTGGAGACGTGCTGCCCTCGGATTTATCAATGGCGAGCACATGACAATCCACTTGGTAAACAAATATCAGCTCTCCTCGACGATCCTGAGGTACGTATTATACATTTTTTCGATTTATATTATACGTGGGCAGTCATTAACTCAGTAAAACGTCAATATGTTAGGTTGAGGTCCTCACTGAGTTGACCCCGTCGATAGAGGAAGAAGGTCAGAGTTACATGTGTTGCTTGTCTATCCCGGCCGCGTCAGATGATCATATGCCCGAGTCTATCGTTGATCGGGATATAGTATGTTTATTGAATATAATATGTTGATTATCGTGTTGAATTTTTAATTAAATTAATAATTCAGACTGTTCATTGTTTCAGGAGTGCCGTCCAGTATCACCGAGGTCGCATCTGTCGCTGAGGTCGCCGCCGGTGCCACCGAGGTCCTCACCCCCACCGCCGAGGTCGCCGCTACCGAGGTCCTCACCCCCGCCACCGAGGTCGCCAACGCGGTCGATGGGGTCTCCTTCTCTCCCGTCAGATGATCTATATGGCCGCCTTACCGAGTTTATAGCGGGTTAGATGGGCGCAATGCGACGCGAGTTGGGACGGCAGGTCGACGCTAAGTATGCCAGACTGTCGGAGGAGATGGGTGAGATGCGACGAGAGCTCAGAGGAAATATCGACGATGTATATAATGATGTTGGAACTCTACGTAGCCATGTGGTAGATCTGCAGAACGAGATAGGGGACCTTCGGTCTGAGATCACGACGTTACGGGGTGACGTAGCATCCCTGCGAAGGACGGACAGTCATCGGGATGGAGGGGGTGGCGGTGGAGGTGGATGGACTGGGCCATGGGGGGAAGACAGACTCATTTTTGAGGGGGTACCGGAGGAGGCGTATGGGAAGGTACCGACAGAGGCTGATGGGGGGTACAGGTGGAGATGACTGACAAGGTACCGACGGAGGTCGAGAGAGGGGTACCGAAGGAGGTTGAGGTAGAGAGGGGGTACCGGAGGAGGTTGTGGTGGAGAGGGGGGTACCGGATGAGGTTGCGTTGGAGAGGGGGGTACCGGATGAGGTTGCGGTGGAGAGGGAGTACCGGATGAGGTTGTGGTGGAGAGGGGGGTACCAGATGACATAGTTTTGGTATCGCAGGGGACTCCGGAGGTGAGGAAGGGTACGAAGCGTGCTGTTAACACGACACCGCTGGTGGTTGGTAAGAGACCGAGATTGCTGTCACAGTACATCGTTTCCCCCTTCACGGCCGAGGCGAAGAGGCGACCGTTCTTGGACGGGACATTCCCCAATCTCTTCCGCGAGGTCAACCCAGTTCGGAAGAAAGCGTTTCGTGATTGGTTCAAATCCCTTAAGCATGAGTAAGTATTTAATGATTTGCATAAAGTACATGCGAGATCATCTATGATTTTTGTAACACTTCACTTTTTCATTTTTTTAGGGACATCCATAGGGTGGGGTCGATGACCATATCGAACGCGAAGAAGTGGTTCGATGATGTTTTGACTAGTGGTGTTTGGCTCGTCGATGATGTAAGTGCATTCTCGTTCTTCTTTGTTGCATCGTTTAATTATTTGTTGTTTTACTTAATTATTTGCATTCTCGTTCTTATTTGTTAGCATATCGATATGATTATGGGATTGTTGCGGGATCGAGCTCGGAGATACCCGAAATCTTTTGACATTCCTGGTCGAGTCATCCTTAGCTGCGGGTTCGCACGTGCCATTGATATTGAGTACGGCACACTTCTACTCAATGGAAATGGATATGTGGTGCCCGACTATATGATGGAGTGGGTCATTGCGCTGGAGCCGACAAATGGGAAGCCGTGGACGGATTGTACACATATGTACATTCCAATGATCGCGAACTCACACTGTTTCGCAGCTGAGATTGTATTCGCGGATTCGACTATATAGAAATGGATATGTGGTGCCCGACTATATGATGGAGTGGGTCATTGGGCTGGAGCCGACAAATGGGAAGCCGTGGACGGATTGTACACATATGTACATTCCGATGATCGCGAACTCACACTGTTTCGCAGCTGAGATTGTATTCGCGGATTCGACTATATATGTGTACGACTCTGACCGTGGATGTTTGACCCAAGACCAACTGCAGCGTATACTAGAGCCGATGAGTGTGATTATTCCCATGATGGCTAGACAAGCGAATATTCAAGTAAATGACAGATTAGCCATTCAACGGAACACGACGACGGAGAGACAAAGAGTATCGTAAGAATTTACAAGTTTTTTTTTTGAAAATTTAGTTTTTAGTTATATGTTATCGAACTAATATTTTATATTTACTTGCAGGGGCGATTGTGGTATATTCGCAATAAAGTACATAGAGTTTTTGAACATTGATCGCAACATTAATCCAATAAATCATTATTTGATAGACATGTGCATGTTGAAGTTAGCTTGCGATTTGTATGAATCCAAATGTGATCCTTAGTACACAACATTATTCTTTTATTGTACAAAATGTAAATATTGTTATCGTTAGTTCTTATTTAAATGTTTATTGAACATTTAATTTTAAATATTAAATGAATTAACACGTCTATATATAATTTAATATTCAATTAAATATTAAATATTATTTAGTTAAAATAAGTAAACAACTAAAATAAGCAATTAATTATATTGAATATTTAACGACAATAAATAAAAACATATTACTTCGTTATAAATATTAAATTATTACATAATATTACACATCCGTTGAATTGTTATGTAGATGAATCTGACTTGTACAAAATTGACGAGTATGCCCTGTTGCGCCGCACCTGCCACACTTACGAGGTTGAGAAAATTTTTCAGTTGATGGTATTCTAGACGTACGTCTACGTCCCGGAGCACGTGGTCTCACTACGAGTGGCAACAAATTATTAAGTGGAAGAATATGGTCGGGAACTTCCCACTCGACTTCATTTGGTAGAGAAAATATCGTTTCAGCATATGCCGATCTCCAATAATCAGTCGTGTAATAATGACTGCATAAGGTGTGCGGAGGAAATCCCTTATGCATAGTCACTGCCACCGCATGCATACACAGAAAACTCTCCAACTGAAACTTTCTACATGTGCATGTGTTATCATTCAAGTCCACGATGAACCCGATATTACTGCCATAGCTCACGGAGAAGCGAAACTGATCCAGTGGTTCCACCAATACCTTCCTCGCAACCTCTAGAGTTTTGAAGATCTTATCTTCCTGAGCCGGAGTGAGCACACTTGTGTAATTTTGGCATTTCTCACGTTGGTCATGAAACCACTGCTGCAGCTTGTTACGAATTTGCTCAATCATTGTCAGAATTGGTAACTCTCGATCCTTCTTGAATATCGCATTTAGCGACTCAACATTGTTCGACGTCATCATGTTGTATCGACGTCATGGAAAGTATGATCGTGCACAATGTTCGATCCCCATCTCTGTTAGATAAACCCATGCAGCATGTGATTTACACTCTATTTCGACCATGAACTTTTCAAACTCTTCAAAATTGTATGCCTCTGCAGCTCTCCTAAACAATGGAACGATGCCACTGCCCCGAAACTTCGTCTTAAGGTTGCCCTGTATATGGTACATACAATAACCGTGATGTACCTCGAAAAAGACTTCGACGATACCATTTATTATTGACTGCTCCCGGTCAGTTACAAATGCAAGGTTCTCGACGTCTCCAATTACTTCCTTCAACTTCGTAAAGAACCAACGCATCGCTAAATCATTCTCTCCATCGACTATAGGATGTTGGGATCTTGACACGTAGCAATAATCAACTTACCTTCGTATCTAGCCTTCAGGGTTGTACCGACGACTGGAATTACGGGTCGTATTGCCGTACGAAATCCTCGAATGCACTGTGCAAGGGCCATGAAGAAATACTTGAAGCGATTCCTATCCTCCGTATCAATATAAAATGCTAATCTAGGATTAGTTTTCTCCATGTTATGGCAATATCTGGCCAATTTAACGTAACTTTCTTCGGTCGAACCCATTAAGTCCTCCAATGCGCATTCTTTGGCCTTCCAGACTTTCTGATAGCTCATGACCATCCCGTAATCTCGTCGGAAGTCATTGATGATGTCCGAAGGTTTGTAGATTGTTCGTGGGTCCTGAAACTTGTCCTTTATTTGTCGACCAATGAACCATGCCCGGGCTTGCCTGTGATCATTTCGACGAATACCGACTTCGCAAGTATGTTCCCGTGCATACTTACGAATTACAAAGCACTCATTCGTGTCCATTTTTGTCGCTCGCAAACGCCAGTGACAACCGTCGTCAATGCAGACAATTGTGTACGTTGACTTGTCCGATTTTTTAATTTTAAACTCAAAATTGTGTCTTAAAGCAATCCAGTGCACAGCTTCCTGCAAATGTTTTTTTGTTTCGAACAGTTGCTCGACATATAAATCTTCATCATCTGAAACTGTACGGGAACAATTAGAAGTACGTGTACTGATCCCGTCTTGTGAACTCGACCCATATCTTCGATTAGATAAAGCAATCAAGTCCTCATTCGTAAATTCATTTTTATTCTCGTTGGATTGAACCATCGAGGGAATCCTGTGCGTATTGGTGAGGTGAGGAACCACTATATCAGGAATAACCACGTCATCCTCACGAGCTATCTCCACTGTGTTTCAAAAATCATTCACATTACGACCCCCTCCATCGAGCTCTTCGTGTTCACAATCGGGGACATTCTTTTTCACTAAATTTACGCAAAGAGGAGTAGTCATAGGAAATTGGTTCAATGCAAATAAAGTCTTCATGCAATGTTCAGATATAACATTTACAGGTGGAATTGGAATTAATGAATGTTCATTGTTCCATAGAAATCCCAATTCCATGTCGTACTGAGCGGGATCGACATTGAGCATATTATGTATCTCACTATACATTTATGCATACGACGTACTCAATGTTATTAAAATCGAAATTGTGCCATGTATTTCACTTGTCCATTTCCAGACCCATCGACCATTTACATCCTCTTCAAATTCACCAAAGTAAAGAACTGAGACTGTAACCGATGCCATATTTGCTGCATCAGACAAAATATTTTGTTAAAAAAATGATGAAGGAAAAATTATCAACCCGGACGTGCGGGGCATGCGGGCCCGGGCGTGTGGGCTAGCACGCCAGACGTGCGGGTGGCCGGGGTGAGGGCCCACACGTCCGGGTGTGCGGGCCTGGACTTGTGGCCGTGCGGGCTTCTGGAAAGCATATATATCATAAAATTTGTCTGAAAAATCTCATATGCAAGTGAATGTTTTTGCTCGTTTTTATTAAAAGAATTATATAGTTCCATTTAAGAACGTAAATTTTTCATATACATCGAAAAAAGATTTAAAGATTAATAAAATGTACATTATAATTTAATCGAAACCCAATTAAAAATACGTAAATATACTTACCGATTTCACTGATGACTGTGAATAATATTTACTTGTTGATCGTTTGATAAATTTGTCTGTTTTCAAATTTGAAACAAATGAAAAATGAAACTGTTTTTATCTGTGTTGGAATAAATCGATAAAAAAAGTGATTTGATTTTGAAATTTTAAGTGGGAAGTGTTTGACCTTTTTTATAACTTAAAAAGGGTATTATTGTCTTTAGACAATAACATATAATTGTAATTGTCTTTCAATCTCAAAACGGCTATTGTGGTGAATCTTATAAAAAATGGGCAAAGTGTAAAACGGTAGGTTTGACAAAGGTATTTTAAAAAGTACCCCCCGAAATGATGAGGATGAGACTAGAAAAACTTGGAGTGATAAGATTGTCAAATTCAAATTAAATGATAGAATTGTTAATTTATTATTTGATAATTGTTATCTATTTTTTGGATAAATACTAGTGGTAAAGAGTTGTTGAACTTATTTTACTATAAATAGGAATAAATGTGCATTAGGTACTCATGGCATATGGCCATCAATCAATAATCTTCCATTCAAGCATTTTATTCAGTTTTTTAAGTTCTTTTCGTATTTTTCTTTTTGGTATCAGAGCCAGGTTGTCAGCACTCGGCACACCTGAAGTCTTCTCTATCACTATCACTTTGCTATTCATAAATATTGACAACTTCTTTACACTCATTTATATCTCATTGATTCTCGTCCATCAAATACATCCCACCAATTTCAAACAAATCAAATACATCCCACCAAATCCAAATAATACAAAAACAACATATCTTTGCAAAAATGAAGATAAAAATCATTGTTGATCATTTCACCAATGAAGACATTGTCCACATCAAATAGATCACATCACATCACATCAAATCAAATTCAAACAATACAAAAACAACATATCTTCGCAAAAATGAAGATACAAATCATTGCTTTATTTTTCGAACCAAACAGTGCCTTCAACCCTAGCACAGTTTACGGAAAGATGTTAGAAATGTCATACAACATCACAACCGAAATGATGAGGATGAGACTAGAAAAACTTGGAGTGATAAGATTGTCAAATTCAAATTAAAGGATAGAATTATTAATTTATTATTTGATAATTGTTATCTATTTTTTGGATAAATACTAGTGGTAGAGAGTTGTTGAGCTTATTTTACTATAAATAAGAATAAATGTGCATTAGGTACTCATGGCCTATGGCCATCAATCAATAATGTTTCATTCAAGCATTTTACTCAGTTTTTTAAGTTCTTTCCGTATTTTTCTTTTGTTAGTAATTTATAAAATCCATGTATAGATACCGAAACAAAAGGAGATAGCATTGGTATTACCATGACGAGCATATGCGTGAACCAGCAGGACCAGCTTGTACGATAAATCATCTTCATATACAACTTTCTCCGAGTCAATCTCTGCAACAGTCCCAAAGGCAACACTTGATTGTCTTGACTAGGGGCTTTGCAAAGTTCCAAATCCACGGTTAATTTCAGACGGTCTTCCACATGTTAAGAACCCTTTTGCAAATCCACAAGAAAAAATCTGAGAAATGAAAAATATTCAAGGACTAAATAACTTTCATATGAACATGAGGATAGGCATACAGACTTGCGAAATGGAGGGGGTCTGACTTCTTGACTTGTATGCTTGTTGATATATTCACAGGTCACAGCGATCGTTTCTTTTATGTCTTGCTTGGCAGCAGTTGCATACAGCTCTTGTGATGAATTCAGTAGTTTGATCAAGCCAAGACGACAAGACACAATGTCATGGCTCATAAATTCAATCCATGCACAAATTGATCAGATAGGATGTTTTCTAGAAGCATAATTGCTTGGGAGACTATTAGCCAACTGCCTTTGATTTGGTAACCAAGATATTGAAAATCCACACAAGGCACACCATCTTAAACAGAGAAGGGAGGCGGCGATATTCTCCTTGGACACTTTAAAAGCCTCGAGTATTTATAATTCAGTTTCCTTGTCTTCAGTAAATATTAGATTCTTGTATTCTATTCTATCTTCTTGAAGAATGTTCTCTTCATAAATCATTCTTATACTTGGAAGTTGGAGCCTGAAATGCTTCCATTGCAATACTATGGAAGCCACTGTCTACATATGCAAAGAAAACACAACTGATGGTTGATGCATCTGCTCGGCCATAAGCTAATCGCGTCGATTCTTCACTGAAAACTCAATTCACAGGCGTAAAAAGTTTAGCAACCTACGACCAAAAAAGGAAATATGAAATATGTACTTCTAATATTTAAAGAGAACTCAACCAATTTATCCCAGTTCAGATGATGTCTATCCCTTGCATGAAATTCGTAGAACTTCGAGGAGTATAAGCTTTCATCTTCAATTCCTCTCATTCTCTTTGGACAGAAGGTTACAGTCGTAAAAATTGATTAAAAAACCAGAAAACCAACTTAAAGCTTTCTTTAGAGAAAATAAATAATTGTTGAATGCTTAAAATGCTCAATTACTAAACTAAACAGTAGATTGTCGTTTTTATCATTCAACTTTCTAGAATGTAAGGACAAAGTGAAAATGAGAAATTTTGCATACGAGAATAACAACGGCAGAACTACATCATTTTGCGGAGCTACACCTTATTTTCACTCTTTAGGTGTTTTTTAATCAATTTGTACGTAAAACAACAGATACCATCTTCGAAAATGAGGCCAAGCATAGCAGAGTTTGTTGATCTTTGCTTTCTATTTTAAATAATGATATGTAATGCACAGACTGATTGCAGTCTTTTATTACCCTTTCACTTGCTACTTGAAGATTAGTGTTATCCAGCAACAAATCAGGTAAAATCCCAGCCGAGCTCCCTTGATCAAGAGGTTCAAGCGTGATAGGACCCAGTCTGGTTCACATATGCAAGGAGGAAGAAAGGGTTGCCAAGTCATCAGTAGTTAGTTAGATGGTGGTAAAAATGTAATAATGTTAAATGTTGGAGGGAAATGGGGCTGGAGAGGGGGGGATATCGAATTACTGAGTTTCTGTTAGAAAAGTGAGGAGAGACCAGGCCTCTCTAATAGCCTTGGAACTTGTTAATTCTATTCATTCAATCTTCAATAAGAAATCATTTGTTCTTCCATTATACATCAGTGAAAGTTACCATTCATCTTACTAGCTAGTTGATTTTCTCTACACATCCTGAAGTATGATCTGCTAATTTTCCTCAGCAGAACTGCAACAATTCAGTTGAGGAGTTCACAGTCTTACGCCCCAGACACCGGAGAACTGGAACCAGCAGCCAGGTTCCTATCAAAGCGCTTCATCAAAATTGTCAAATTCCAACAAGATCTGGCAAGAAACAAATGTCTTTGAGAAAATTGATAATTTAAATGATATTTGGTCACCATGTACCCAATAACTGAATCTATAATTCAAACTAAAGGATGAAGAAGAAGAGTGACATGCACCATGTGTAATAAAGTTAGGAAGAGATGCTTTTCAGTTAAAAGGACAAAGCAGTTAAAAATCTTCCTCAAATTATTAGAGGAATGAACAGATTTTGGGTAGTTTAACCACTTTTGCCTATGATTAGCTTAATTTATAGAAGTCGTAGAGGATTCGAAAATGAACCAGAAAGCAAACACATCAAATATTTTCCTCTCTTTCTAAGAAGATTTTCCAAGGAAACAACCTCAAAATATTTCTAATTATTCATCTTCATACTTTAGAATTAACACTTCCATTGCAAAAAATAGAATTAATATCCACTTTAATTTTCGTTGCTTATTCATGTTTCTTTTTTTTTTTGTAGGCTGTTGCACTGTGTGGGAGAACCAACCTAGTTCATACACCTGATCAAATATGCTCCAGTATGGTTCGATGGGGCAGGCTAATATTTTTAAGTGAGTCCTTATCTAGTTGAACAGGAAAATGTTTACTTCTTTGAGTGAGTTGGAAATGCGAAGATACAGTCAAATTGTGCATTCACTTTCTTTCCATCAGGACACTGTTTTTCTCGAGGCCAGTGCCTATTAACGACCAAGTTGATGGCTGATCCTAGCAATCTTTCAAATACATGTCAAGAGACTATAACATGTGGTCCATGAGGCACACTGATGGAGAATGAAGGTATATGAGTAGTGGATAGAATAGAAAAGAAATGTATATGCTGAAGAAAAATAATAGACGTCACACATAGAGTTTCTGAGTTGTTGGATCAAAATAACGATATCCCTTTTTACCTTCACCATAACCAAGAAAGACACAAATAGCAGATCGAGATGACAATTTGCTACGTTCTACATGAGGAAGAAGAACGAAACAAGTACAACCAAAAACTCTAAAGAAAGAATAATCAGGGGCATATCCATACAACTTTTTGAAAGGAGGAAAACCTGAAATATGAGAAGATGGAATTGTATTAATCAAACTTACAACAGTAAAAACAGTTTCACCCCAAAACACACTAGGAACAGAAGTAGACAACAAGAGAGAACGAGCAGTTCAACAATGTGCCTATGTTTTCTTTCAGCAACACCATTTTGCTTAGGAGTATCTGTACATGAAGTTTAGTGAATAGTTTCATCTAAGGCAAGCAGCTCACAAAATTTATTAAAAGTGTATTCCTTACCCAAATCACACCTAAAACATTTGATAACAGCAGAATGTTGAGTTTTGACAAGAGCACGAAATGTTGAGTATATCTCAAAGAATTCAGAACAATGTTTCATTAAATAAACCCAACAATAACGAGTATGATCATCAATAAAAGAAACATAATATCGAAACCCTCCTTTTGTGAGAATAGGAAAAGGCCCCATACATCATAATGAATTAAATCAAATGGAGAAAAAGAAACAGAAATACTTCAATTAAAAGGTAAAACTGAAAATTTTGCCAGTTTACTACAATCAGAAATATCATAGAGTTGCAAATTTCCTAAAACCCATGTAGAAGCTAAAAATCTCAAAAGAGAAGACGAAACATGACCTAAGCGAGAATGCCATAAATAAAAACTAGAAGAAGAAGGACTCAAATGAAAAGAAGACAAATCAACACTAGTAGTAGCAGCAGCAACTGATACTTTTAACTCATCCAAAATATATAGTCCACCCTTCTTACGGTCTGTTCCAATCAACTTCTAAGATTGCAGGTCACGTACATAACAAAAAGAAGAAGAAAACGTGACTAAATTACCAGAATCACATAACTGACCAACAAAAGCAAGATTTAATGTGAGTTTCGGTATATGATAAATATTAGGAATAGACAAGTGAGGTGTGAAAACAAAACCAACACCTGCTAAAGGCATAGGAGTGTCATTAGCAGTCATAACAGGGATAGAAGACCAAAAAGAGACACGAAAGCAAAAGATGAAGAATCTGGAGACATATGATGTAAAGCACCAGAATCCAAGACCCATATAGAATGTGACATACCTGAAGAACCATGAGGCAACTGACCTACGGAAGGAGAAGAAGCAGACATAGCTTGTGGCTGTAAGGAGAGAAACTTCTGAAATTGTTCAGCTAGAGTACTATGATCGGTGAAGGGACCTGATGAAGCTACTGTTGCAGTATTAGACTGTGGTGGTTTATAGCCCTGAGGTGGTCTATGAGCATTCGATTGTAACTGGTTGACAGGCTTCCAAGCTTGAAATTGTTGCTGCGATTGATTCTGCTGTCTCAACTTAGGATACCGAGCCTTCCAATGATCTTTCTGCTTATAGAAACTGCACTCGTCAGGGACAACCCTTTCGTAAAACTTATTCTGATTATTAGAGAGTGACTTGGAAGGCACCGCTAACACAGAAGGATTAGAAGTAGAAATAATTCTCTTTTCAAAATAAGACTTGAGACGTATTTGTTTAGTCAATAACTCACTAACAACTGAGTCAACAGAAGGAAGTGGAGAACGATGCAAAATTGAACCTCTAAGTCCCTCAAAATCACTGCGAAGTGCAGTTAAAAACTATACCAATCGTTGTTGTTCTCTACGAGTAATATATGCATCACATGTCTTTAATTCGTCCGATTCTGTAAGAGCCAATTGATCCCAAAGATTTATCATAGCAGAATAAAACTCCTGAATACTTATATTCTTCTACTGAAGAGCTCATATGTCATTCTCAAATTGATACTGCTTTGCAAAATTTGATTGAGTGAATAACCTTTGCAGATGATCCCAAACCTCATTTGCTGTCTCATATTTCGTCAACTCTCTGCCTATGGAATGCTCTACAGAATTGTTAATCCAAGTAATAATTTTCAAATTATTTGGTTCCCAGGCATCTACCAAAGCAGCATAATCCTCATCGGTATTCTTATATTTCACAAAAGTTCCACTAACGTATCCCCACATCTTTTTACCCTTGAGAAAATTTCTCATCACCTAACTCCAATATGAATAATTCTTTCCATCTAACCTCACATTCACAGACTGAAACGAATCGTCTCTTTCAGTAGCCATAATTAAAAAATAAGGAAAAATAGATCGCAAAAGAAAGGAAAACGAAATACCAAATTGCAAAAACTAAAAGAAAACCCTCTCGAAGTTGGATCCACGAAAGCTGTGTTTGAGATTAAACATTGTCCCATGAAATTTTGCTTTGATACCATGTTAAACAATTCAAAGAAAAGAAAGAAAAAAGAGAGGCTAGTGTTTCATTAATTCTGTATAATGAAAAAATTGAATACAAAAAAATGATTAACCTAAATATATATAGGCTAAAACTAAAAAGACTATTCTACCCTTAATCAACAATAAAATAAAATAATAGTATATTTCTTAACACTTCTCTCTTTCTCCCCCTTTCTCTCAAGTCTCATTCTTGTTCGTTGCATCCTACGTCACACACCTTTATGGAAGCTTCCCTTAGAGATTACAAAGATTTTATAGAAACTTTTAGGACCAACCCACCTCCATGCCCATGCTTGAAACTGTGAATCAACCTCTTGGAGCTGGAGCATTGTGATAGGACTCAACTGGAGGAAAAAGAGAAACAGGAAGTAATATTATTAAGCTGTACTATGGATTACAGAAAGCTGCAGAATTAGGAAATAGCTAGTCTATTTACTCAACTTTTCCCTGCCTACCACTACGGGTTGCTTCTCTACTTATAGATCCTTTCTAACTGCTTGTCCACCCCAGCCAACCATAATAACAGAATTCGTTGTGTGCATTCTTCTCAATTGTTCTTGATCCTTCTAGAATAGGTATACTTGATTGGATATCTATCAATACCCTAGGTTCCAAAGATACCTTGTCCTTGAGATGGAAATTGTCAAAATGCTGTAAAATGGACTCCAAGAATTCCCAGGAAGCTTCAGAGATAGGCAGCCCCTTCCATAGAACCAATACATCGCGTTGGCCAGCTTAGGAGTCTCGTGCGCTGAGGACCTTTTCAAGTTCCACAATCCATTCTAAAGTGGCATCAAGGTTAGGAAAGGCAGCCTCTATTCAAGAACCAAAATAGAACAACAAAATATGTCATTTAAACATGAAGAGACTCTAGAAAATCAATATGAACAATCTCTTAAAACTTCATCAATCCCATTTCATTAAAATGGTTCTCAGATACTTCAATAATAGCATGAAAACTCAAGCGACATGGATGTAATACCTATGACATCAATTGCTCTGCCAGCATAGCATTTCGCATCACACAACAGATGTGTATCACATCACTGAAAGACCAACATAAAACCTTCACAACAGGTACAGACAAAGGTCTCTGGAAATTTACTCCATTGCTCGCAAGTCGCAACTTCTATTTTCATACCAGTGTCAAACCTTTGCTCACTCTTTATCATGTCCTCCTTACAATATTCAGAATCTAAAGATATAGAAATATCATTTAACTTGTTATATATTTTCCAAGTCCACTCAGCATGACAAGGTATAGGAAAGCCTCATCTTAAATTATACATCTTCCCTTCAGCAGTTCTACTGATGTTAAGGTTACCCTGGAAAACCACGGCCACCATTCGCTATAAGGTTGCATAAACAGATTCCTAGTCTCCCAACTTTGTGAAGGACCATAAAAACTTTCAAAGAGTTATAGTGCTCAATGTGTAACATTTGATACAATATTATGAACTGCACCCAGGTCATGTTCCGAGACTGCAAGCTGAAAGGAAGTGATTAGAACACTTTTTGATGCGGACATCATTTGACCCATCAAGATCTATTTTTATCGTTATTGAACCTTATCTTTTATGTTTTTATTTATTATTGTTATTGGGATTGTAGTAGTGGGTTGACCCAAGTCCGTTAGGTTTTCGCTATTTATATGATTTTTTCATTGTTATTAGACAATTGATGAATATGATGAATTAAAGATTGGCTTGCAGCCCTTTTCTCCCTCCCCTTCTCCTGCTTCTTTTTCTTCTCCCTCCACTTTCTTCACAGCTTCTTCTCTCTTTCTTCTACTGCTTCTTCCTGCAATTATTAATCCTACTATTGTCCTGCATCAAATTTGGTTTTATCCTTTTTTTGTTTAGTTCATTTGTTTGGTAATTGGGCTTCTTCGATTTTGGGCCCTATTCATTTTTCTAATTCACTTTAGTTTTGGGCTCAATTTGGGCCCCTATTTTTGTATAGTTTTTTTTAAAAAAAAGAGAGAAAGGTAGAGAGGGGGAGAGAGAGAGAGAGAGAGAGAGAGAGAAGTGTTAAAAAAATTATTTTTCTAACGTTAATTGTAGTGAATTTTGTTGTTTGACGCCCACTCAAACGATTCAATTGCCGCATTGCCATCGTAGCAGCGCCAAATGGAAAATCATGATGGGCGCATTGTTGAATTTGAGTCTCGGGAGGTAACAATTTTATTGTGTTGAACATATCCTTTTATTTTAGTGTTTTGGCATGTCAATTTTAAGAAAAAAAAATGTTATGGCATGAATACCAAACGTTAGGAGTCCAATTGTTAACAAATGGAAGGAAACTTCTTCAGTTTTCATTACCTTTTAATGAACTCATATCGTTACTTGAATAAACAGCGTATTTGCTTTCCCAAGTGGACCAAGTGCCTTCTGTTTTCATGCTCACATCTATTAATATACTTAGAATAGCATTGATCTCAAATAAACTATTAAGACATCCTGATATTGCTATATAAGTAGCAATTGTTTCTTGCCTTAGTGAAATATTCCGTATCACTGCACTCGATCCTCCTTTCTATGATGAAATAATGTAAGATATTTTCCCTTCGATTATATCCTCATTTGCATTTCTAACAAGCACATCCATCAATTTGTATGCTACGACCATTAGGATACTAAAAACTATGGCTAATGTAAAATATTGTCTTATTATGTTGGACCTGAATTGTGAACATATGATTATTGACATGTTCCAACACTTTCTTGTTGCTTTAAACAAAAATCATTTAGGGAATGTCTTCACATACATAGACACTATCATGACCCTTACATTGGAAGAAAATGACAATAATCCTCTAGATTTGATTACCCTTCTTTTGGATAGTGTTCAAAATAAACACATGGAGGATTCTCCTATTAAATTCAGTGTGGTTGAAAGACTTTTTGAAAAGTGTGCTGACACGATCAAACCTAACTTGTCACGAGCTATAAAATCTTTATGAGTTTGTTTAAATGATTATAGTACAGTTCTTTCCTCCATTGTCACAGAAGTCAAGAGTTGTGAACAGTGTATGTCCCCTATCGTGCCTGCGGTTGTAACTGATACACATAATATTGACATAATTGAGAAGTTACCTAAAACAATACCATCAAAGTTCGACATTTCAAACATCCTAGATCTCATGCCTGTTAGATTATCTGACTTTCATGTTGAATTTGTTGTAGTTTCCCCTCAATTATATGAGATTCCACGGGTAGCCACATAGTTTTTTAAGTCCATTACTCGATTGCACACTCTTCGCATTGACATTAGGATGTTGTCCATTAATTATCGATATGCTTTGTTGTTTAATCATCTAGTTGACAATATTTCTAAATTTCATGCCAAATTAAGAGGTCAAATCATTTTCAATCATAAAATTTTTGAACTTACTTTCGAGGTGCAATATATGTTGGAGCGCCCTATTGCCAATTACTATACTTTATTGCGCGTTTCTCTTATCTGTTTTCCTAAAAACGTGAAGAAAAAGTTTTTGGATCATGTATATAATGATTTTCAATTTGACTGGCCATCTCACTTAAATGAAAGTTATATTTTCGATACAGAAGAATTGTTTACTAATCGGGACCCATTCGATCCTTCGATGTTGCAATCATTTTTCTCTACAGGTCAATCTGCGATGCTAGCTTCTTATGATCCTCATTATGCACAGCCAAATGAATATGTTAAGAATGAGTTGCATGAGTGTTTGTTATTCGGAGTCCAGTATCGATACTTGTTCAGATGGAGAGATCATCCCCTTTGGCCGAATCATATTCTTGGGAATAAGCTGCAGTTTTCGTTACTATCGAGCATAGAGTTTCAATATTTGGTTCTTACGAAAAATCGTCCCCCGTGGTTGAAATTTATCCACTCGACGGGGTCGAGTATTCTCCCATCCCGGGAGAGTTGATGTGGATATCATTGGACCCATCATGATCTATTTTTTATCGTTATTGAACCTTATCATTTATGTTTTCATTTATTATTTTCATTGGGCTTGTCGTAGTGGATTGACCCAAGCCCGCTAGGTTTTCGCTATTTATATGATTTTTTCATTGTTATTAGACAGTTGATGAATATAATGAATTAAATATTGGCTTGCAATCGTTTTCTCCCTCCCCGTCCCCCGCTTCTTCTTCTCCCTCCCCTTTCTTCACAGCTTCTTCTCTATTTCTTCTACTGCTTCTTCCTGCAATTTTTAATCCTACTATTGTCCTGCATCACTTTTTCTAATAAACAACAATAGCAACATGTTAAGCCTCATTAATTTTGGGGATGGGTATTCGAAACTTTTTTGTCATTTCATACAGTTCTCAAAAGAAACCAGATCCTAAACAACCACACTAGGTCGTGATAGTTTTGTTCTATCCCATCCTTTCACCCATTGTTCTTGTCACTCTTATGAATGGATGCATTTTAAGTCTATGTAAGTCTTGTCCCAACCACCTAATAAACAATTAAAGGAGAACTATTTGAATTAATTACAATCACTCAAGGCCTCCCAGAAAAACAAATGTATAGTCCCAAGTTTCAGTAATCAGTAAGGCCTGAAACAATCCCAAGACAGCTACTAGATTTAATCAATAATGCTACTTGTACCGAATTTGTTGACAAGAGTTTTGACATAATGTCACATGGTGGCCCCCTATTGGGGGGAGCTTGCGGCGGGCCGCCTTATGACATTATGTCAACAAAGTTGTCAACAAATTCGGTACAAATAGATTAATTTAGATTTAATTATTCTGTTCATTTCCTTTCTTATCATCTCCAACCCAAAAAGGCACATTATCATATCTTAGCTTTGGGTTTCAACCCAAAAGAGATACTGTCTTTTACTGCCATGACAAATTTGGAATCATATTTATGCAGGTGAGACTTTAATGTTATTGCCATACATGAGATCAGGATGGATGTTACTTCCCAAGGTTATTCTTGGATCCATAGATTCAAATGACTGAAAATCTTCATTCTCTAGAGTTTGTAATTACACATTCATTATTCATAAATTGCCACAACTATATCATATCTACTAGTTTCTGTTTGTCATAGCGACCATGATGCATGACTCGCAACCAAAGTGGTAACAAGAACAATAAAAATTCAGAACTGCAGTTCATTAGATACATATCAGGCCTTCCAATTCTCGAAATGAGCATAATCGATTTCAGATGAACGGTCCACCTGTTGAATTAGAAATACAAACAAATTCCATTAGAAAGTGACACAAATATATTAAAAATGACACAATGTGACTTTTTAAAATTGCCACTTCTTTTAATTAAAAACAACATAAAATGTCACTTTTATTACGGGGTTGTATTCAATTAAGATTTTTAATAACTTTTTGAGATTTAAAAAGTTTAGAGGTATTCAATGTAAACTAAACTTTTGGAAACTCTCTAAAAGTCACAGTGTATTCAATTAAAACATTTTAGAAGTTTCTATGAGTTTTAGGGTATTCAAATTTTTATGACTTTTAGACATTTTTATAAAAGTCTTCATGGTACTAACTTTTAAGCAAAAAGTACTAAAATAAAAACTCAAAATTTGTCTATCATTAATTACAAGATTTTGAGAGACTTTCACATAAAACAAAAAAGAAATTAATATATGTTTTTTTTTTTCAATATTTCTCTTTACTTTTCTCTTTTACGAATATTAGAGTTGTGATTAGTTTTTTTTTATGGATTATAGTTTCTATTTTTCATTTTCTATCTCTTATTGTTTATGAAAGAATTAAATTGTATTCTTATAATTTTTCTCTTTTTTCATTTATTTATTTTGAAAAATATTTATTTTAATTAAATTATAAAATTTTATATAGACTGATTTATTATTAAATTTAAATATATATTATTTATTTATTAAAAGTATATTATATTGATAATGCTGAATATTAGATTTATTTTTTATATATAATTATTACTTATTTAATTAAGATCTTAAATTTTTGTTTTTTAAAAAATATTTTTTTATTATATAGGGGGAAAAGGGAAGGAGAAAAAAGAATGGTAAGAAGCATGACCTTGTATATAATAATTTCATAATATTGTAATAAATCCACATAAATTCTATCTCAAATAAAAGTATTTAAAAGACTTTTGAATTCTACAAAAATCTCTAAAAGTTTTAAAATGAAAGTTTATAAAAACCTCCAAAAGATTTTTACTAAAAAAAACACCCCAAAAATGAAGAAAAGGCTCCTCGAAATAAAACCAGCCCAAGATAGATAATTGCAAAATATTGAAAATTGGCGTAAAAAAAAGGCGAACAATGTGAAACTTATACCCGAGAGGCGATTAGTGCGGAACTTTTGCTTAATTTAGATCTAGGGAAGCGTTTGTTTTGCCCCCAATGAGCTGGGGGTGTGTTTATTGAAAATTGGTGTCCCAAGTTTAAGAATTTCTTCATTTACCATTTGCTGGCGGTGGGCAATGGTGGTGGGAGGAGCAGTAGGGCCGTTGGGTGGGTGGCGCCAGCCGCTTCTACTAGTGGTTTTTAGGGTAAGGGGGTTGGGGAAGAAGGGATGGTGGGGGTAGGGATGACAAAAAAGCTCGGCAGCTCGCACGGCTCGGGCTCGGTGGAACCGAGCCTCATTTTGAGGACTCGGCCCAAGTCGGGTCGGCCCGCAAAAAAAAAAAAAAAAATCAAAATTTGTCAATTTATTCCACTCATCATGAAACTAATAAACTAATTATAAGTGACAAATTTATCTCATAATGTATCACATAGATTATTTTGAAAAATTGGTGATATTTGTTTGTTTAATATTTATTGTATTATTAGTTTTTTACTGTTTTCATTTCTTTAAAACTTTAAGTACCTAAATATTTAAAGGAAGTATTTTCTCATTTACACAAATGTTTATTATTCTATATTAAGTAAAATTATTAGTGATATATATTGCTTAATTACATTTAAAACTTTAGCTAATTTCATCAATGGTTACTAAAATTTGTAAGAAAATTTAAATCGATCATTAAAAAGATTTCTTACTTTGTTATAATGGATATTTACTCATTTATAAATCTAACATGTTATCCGACATAAGCCTATAAGGTGCCACAAAAAAAAAAAAAAAAAAAAAAATCTGAGCCGGCTTGGGCTCGGCCCGCTAAGGCTCGGGTCAAAAGCTCGGGTCAAGCCTCATTTTTTTTTATCGAACTCGGCTCGGGTCCAAAAAAGCTCGGACTCGGCTCTAGCTTTTTTTTTTCTGACTCGAGCTCGGCTCGTTGACATCCCTAGGTGGGGGTGGTTTTTGTGTTTGATTTTTGTTTTCTTTTTTATTTAATTATCAATATATTATAATTGTATTTTTTTTATTAAAAAAATATAAAGTTATCAATTTATCCTTCAAAAATTATGGTCAACATCAATTCTCTAATCAACTAATGGTCAAACTAATTATTTCCATCCCTTTGGACTGCAAGTGCGAATTTTTGAAAGGTTTGATATCTTGAAGTGCAATAAAAGATTGGATTTAATTTGCATAAAAGTGAAAGATTTGGTACCGTAACTGTAATTTTTTCATATTTTAATGATTAGTTAATATGTAGTTAGTTAGCGTTAAATAGAGTAATTCGTCACGTTATTAGCTAACTGTTAATTTAGAAGACACGTTTGGCTAATACGGTAAAAATAATTAAATTTACTTTAAGGTCATTTCTATTTTTGAATTGATGCATTATTTTTTTACTTTTAAGTAAAAAAGTCATTTATTTTTTATAGTATATAACTCTTGTATTAGTATTACTATCAAAATAAGTAGTTTATTGAAACATTATAATATTAATATAAACAAGTAAACTGAAACATGCTAGCTTGTAAAAATATTCTTGCTACTTGAAGGTGTGTCTCCACTAAAATATAAATTTGTGTTCTCTATTAGGAGAAGACTGACAGAAACAAAGTTTTAAATGAAAGAAAAATGAATGAGAAAATAATACCCTAAAGCATTATCTACTTCACTGAGACAGTGTTGGAGAAGAAGCCATTGGAAGTGCCTGTGATTCTTTGTAAAAACTCTTTTACTGATAAACGACATAAAAGAACCATTTTTTTCTTCTTCTTCTTCTTCTATCCTCCCCTTTTATTCTCAGCTTCTTCCATTAACAACTTGTCCTCAGCATCTTTCAAGAACTTCAACTTTGGAGGAGGGTGACATCTCAAACTATTAAGTTCTGCCTCTGATAATGATCTCAATCCATGGTCATAGCAAGAATCACAAGCCCTGATTGAAGGTGAAGAACTAGGTGTTAAATATGGTGTGTCAGTTCCATCTACACCAGTAAAAAGATCACTCAAAGTTGTTTTTCTTGATTCTTTTCTGCTATTGTCATCACCCTTTGATTTCCAATCATCAGACTCCAAATCCTTCTCGCTTTCTTCCTTAATTGTGAAGAGAAATCTTGGGGGTCCCGGCCCACAAAGATTATGCAGCCTCATCAGTTCAGTTTCCACCCCTTGTTCACCATAGCCACTCACTAACAAATCCATGCTTGATCCCAATTCCAAGTCCATTTGTTCATGCACATCTCTAGATTCTTCTTGGGTTTTTGGTGAATTGGTCCGTTCTTGACTGTTGTGTACAGAATTGTGCTTCTTCTTCCAACAAAACAGACAAGAAAAACATTGAATATCTCCTCTGCTTACTGTTACTCTCTTCTTCCACCATAGCGATTGGTACAGTGCTCCCACAAGCCCCATTAGAATAAAACCAAACACAAAGCTCAACCCAATTCCTAAACCATTATAAGATACCATTTTCCCCTAAAAATACGTCTTTTTTTCTTGAATCCCGTTGATTTATACGATATATTACCTAACATACACATTTGAGAATCTTGGGTGGAAATTGGAATGGTGGGAAAAAAGAAGGTAAGTAGGGGAAGTTAATATTTGATTTAATAGAAGTGTGAAAGGAATATTTTTACCTTTTATTTGTCAATAAAACATGAAATATGAAAGGAAAGTGAAAATAAATAAAATCATGCTCTAAGTACAGACAAATTTGACAGAAAATGTTTACAGACAATACTTGACATGCATTCAATGGAAGATGGAAAAAATAAAAACAAAACAAATGAATCACATTTCGCCATGTCACCTAAGAAAAAAAAAATTTCTTCAAAAAAATTCTGCACTTCCAAATAAAAGCTCTAAACTAGAATTCCATCTATTAAAATTCCGCAAATATATATTAAATTAATAAACCTTTTGATTCATAAGTGATTACAATAAGCTTTTAAAAAATAAATATTGGCTCATATTTGGTATAGATTCTTTAAAATTTATTTTTATCGATTTCATTTGTAGTCCATGTTTGATACACATTAAAATTTTCATTCTCATTCTTCTACTTATTTTCAATCACTCATTTTTCAATAAAATAATATTTTCCATCACATTAATAATTTTACCTTCTTTTTCAACCACACATTTTCAATTAATCTACTATTGCAGAATACATCCTTCCAAAATAATATGGCTCAAACACGCCCTTAATCATACATTCTCTCAATAAATAATTGTTTTTATATAGATCCATAAATTTTCACTACTTTTTATTTATAAATCCTTTCAAATAATCACTTTTCACAAAATTTATTCACAAAAAATCTGCATCAAAATGCCCTAATTTTTCAAACGACCAAATCCATACTTAAGGCCAAATCGACAAGCTCAACAGTCCAATCCCCCTCACGCGTTGAAGTCAGGGGCGAATCTAGGATTTTAAGTCAGCACGGGTGGGGTGGCCGTTGATCGTCGATAGCAATAAAATATTAAGAGCCCATTTGATGCCGAATTTTTTTTTTTTTTTTGCAAAAAATGCATTTTAGAATATTGATTTGATGATGAATATGTGTTTAAAAATAAAAAGAAGTTTTGAATTTGCGTATAATATTATTTTATGGAAAAATGTGGTTGAAAAGAAGAGAGAAAAAATGTATTTTGAAAAAAAAAATGGGAATCAAAACCTAAAATTTAAATATAACAATTATTTTATTTGAACAAAATATATATAATTTTGTTATATGAGTTAACAATATTCACCAAATGACATTGTAGTCAAGTTATAACTCAAAGGAAGAGGGAGTT
The DNA here is from genome assembly GCA_019097785.1 of Fraxinus excelsior. Lineage (NCBI taxonomy): Eukaryota > Viridiplantae > Streptophyta > Magnoliopsida > Lamiales > Oleaceae > Fraxinus > Fraxinus excelsior. The sequence continues at coordinate 13,743,189 of CM032628.1, forward strand.
CGAATTTTTACAATTGCATTTACACCACTAAAACTCTAACATATATTATTTGGTTTAATTTTAGTATCAAATTCACCTGTTGCCATAATGGTAAACCCGTCCCTAATCCTAAGAAAGGTCAAAGATTCGAACCCCTTCCTCTCTATTCCATTAATTTTGGTAAAAACTAAAAATTACAAAACTAAAATTATTACATAATAAATTGGTTGGAAGGAGACTCGTACACAGGACCTATAAAATGAAAAGGCTAGCTCTAACCAAATGAGCCAAGGGAGATGTTTGAAAATAGAAAGAATCATCAGCTATATATTCTAAATATTGATCTATTGTCAACAAAAAGAAAATTGTTCCCGGCGAATCCAGCACGGGTGGCCGCGGGGGCTGGCCAGGTGCTGGATCCGCCCCTGGTTGAAGTTGTATCAAAATTATTTTGGAAATTAATCTGAAAATGTTTCGTGGCTGTGAGTCTTGTGGTGTATCTTCAACATCTTTATTGACACACGTGGTGAACTTGAGAAGAAAAACCGCGCTACCCCTTTAAGAAAATTGTTTCACGAATTCCTTCTGGATAGCAATAGCACAATATAGTAACGAAAATGAGATAGATTGACAACCCTTATGAGTAAAATATGAAAATAAATTAGAAATAGTGCTAGAGTTATAAAATAATGGAAAGAAACATTACAATAAATAGAGTAACAATAAAATAGAGAAAAATTGATTGTCGATGTAGTAGCGGTATTGAAAGGAATCAAGGCCTATGTTTCATGCAATTTTCTTAAAACAAATTCGCCCACACTGTGGTGCAAGAAGATACATGGCATCCGTCTCTCAGGATACAACGCGTAAAAGCAGTTAACTAGCATATTGTTACTACTTTAGACAAATTGAGAATGTTCATACTCCTATCTAGGGATGACAAAAAAGCTCGACAACTAGAGCTATGCCCGTAAAAAGCCTGAGCCGGGCTCGGCTCAGCCCAAGTCGTACCGAGCCCCATTTTGGGATGTTGGCTCGAGCTCGGGTGAGCCTGCCCATATGAAAAAAAATTTAAATTTTTTGAAAGAGCGGGCAACTATTTTAGCTGCATGTAAAGGAAGCAAAATATAAATTAAAAAAAAAAACAAAAACAAAAAACTCAAGCCGGCTCGGCTTAGCCCGCTAAGACCCGGGCCAAAAGCTCGGGCCGAGCCTCATTTTTTTGGTCAGACTTTGCTCGGTTATGCTTGGACCAAAAAATACTCGAGCTGAACCTGAACTTTTTTTTTTTTTTGCTTGCGATCAACTCATGGACATAACTACTCCTATTACTGAGCTAGAACAAAAACCTCTAAAATACTATAAACAACAAGAGAAGAAATTTGGAGAGAGGAGAAAACTCTCAAATTTTGGTGTGTGGAATAAGGAGGAGAATACTTCCTTATATAGAACTAATATGAGAGGATTCAATTTTCTATTAATCTTGCATTTACACAAAATATGTTACAATTAAGGCTTTGTAACCACCAATTCAATTGGAAATTAACTAGAGAATTGAAACCTATTGAATTTGTCATTACAATTTCTCGCTCACTTTTTATTTTTATTTTTATTTTATGTTTTCCTACAATTTTTTGTATAAATGAAATTAACAACAATGACATATAGATAAACATGGTGATAGAATTCAACAGTCGAAACCTGCATAGGATAGATAGGTGTTACTCTTTAAATCTCCTTTATGTAAGTATGTTTACTTCACTACTAGCTAATTATTAAATACGACGTCCTTGAACTATTCTGTCATTTGTGTAAGTGATGGCATACTACACACGAGTTTCCCTAACAAAACTCAGTTCTCATAGTTATGTTCATTTTGACTGATAACATCTCCTTAGTTCTATGAGAGTTTTTAAGGAATTAAGTCATTCTAATTCCCTTTTGAAGTAGTTACACTTCTCTTTCACATGTATGATCTTTTAATTAAGAATAATTTGCATTACTCTGCTGGAATATTGTAACACGTAAGGATCATTAAAAACTTAGTTTATCGTTTTTCCCTGACGGGTATCACTATTTTCATCATAGAAATGGATTGGGATAAATCCCCACAATAAAAATTAGGTTGTCTAATTGAATGGGATCTTCAATCAATTAGGTTGGGTTTTCATTGTATCAATTTATTCTTTCATGGGCTTTAGTCCCATTTTCCGTGATGATTTCTTTACTAACTCTCTATTTAACAATTTGGTTAGCGGATCCACAATATTATCCTTTGGCCTCACATAGTCAACAAATATAATTTCAGTAGAGATTAGTTGTCTAATGATATTATGTCTTCAACAAATATGTCTTGACTTACCATTATACATGTTACTGTGTGCCCTGCGAATTACAAATTGAATATCACAATGTATGCATATTGCGAGTACATGCTTTAACTACCTTGGAATTCTCTAAGAAATGGTGTAGCTATTTTGCTCTTCCCCACATTTATCCAATACGATAAATTTAGATTCCAATGTGGATCTAGCTATAACAATCTGTTTTGAGGATTTTCAAGACAAAGTTGCACCTCCTTATGTGAACACATATCCACTAGTAGATTTTGAGTCTTATATGTCAAATATCTTGTTTGCATCACTATATCTTGTATAATGCAAGCCATAATTACGAATATATCTGAATTACCTCAATACTCTCAAAATTGCCTATCAATGATCAGCTCCTGGATCACTCGTGTATTTACTTAGCTTACTTATTGCGTACGTTATGGCAAGTCTTATACAACTCATTAAGTACATTAGACTATCAATCAGTCTATAGTACTCTATTGGAGAAATAATCTTTATTCATAAGATAACATCGACAAGTCTTATATCTTTTATTTCAAATCTTGAATTCAACATAACCTTTTTAGATTTGATCATCCTATCATTAGATTCATTATTGCCAACAATGAGCATGTCATCAACGTATAGACATAGAAAAATATATACATTTTGAGTGTCTTTGATTTAAACACATTCATCGCATTCGTTTATTTTAAATCACTTGTTATCATAGCACTGTCTAATTTTTCATGGCATTGTTTTGGATCTTATTTTGAACTATATAAGGACTTCACCAGTTCACATACTTTCTTTTCTGGTCCATGTTCAATAAAACTCTCAAGTTTTTTCGTGTAAATATCTTCTTCGAAATCTCCATTTAGAAAGATTGTTTTCATATCCATTGATGTACTTCAAGATTGCGCATGGTAGCAATTACTAGTACCATCCTTATGGAATTTATCATCGTCACAAGAGAATAGTGATTCATTCTCACCTCCTCGGTAACTTCTTAACATCTTAATCTTCTTGTTGAGTTGATTCTCAACTTCATTTTTATGAAGAACAAATTTTTTATAGTTTCGTCAATGGCTTTTAAGTAGATACACATAACAATATATTGTACTCTCTTGAAACAAAAGTAATAAAATACATATTGTCTTCTATTGTTTGTATCAATTTTGATTTTTAAATAACGTATATCACTGTGAATTAAATCTAGGGGTTCAATGTTTCTTTCAACCCTTTGAAATGATGACATTGTCAACTTTACCTCTGCACAAGTTTCACAGCTTGTGTTTTGAATCCATTTAGATTGCGGGTATGTGTTCAAGTCAATTGACATTCTCAAGATATCATAATTAATATGTCATAATCTACCATGTCATAGTTGGAAGACTCAACCAAATAAGCAGAAGAACTAGTTTTATTGATATTTTTCTTGGAAATCATCAGATTGAGCTTAAAAAGCCCATCAGATACATACCCTTTACCAATAAAAGTCAGCTCTTCCCAAAGGTCGTCATAAGTATCACTTTGCCTTAGCCTTGGATCTCAAAAGTAACAGTTGGGAAAGATCAATCTGGGCATCCGATGCATACATGCATAGTCGGAATCACTCATCTTCAATAATTTTATCATTAATGGACATGAGATCCAATGATGGAATTGAAGCGTTGGTGATTCTCGATGAAAAATATGTTGCATTATTCGAAATCAACGAAGAGCTTCGGGCTTTTGCTTCCATTGATCCTAGTCCAGGTGTCAAGGACGGCAACTTTACTTAGCCCTTGACCCAATCGCAGTCTCAGTTTGCTCAACTTTGACCGCACATTGTAAATATTAGTTCAGTTTGAGTTGTAATTTCCTTTCCATTGTAATAGTTTATTTCGGTTGTAAAATAGTTCTGATTTTTGTAAGCGTTTAGTATGATTACTCGTCATTTAAACGCTCATTCCTATCACTTAGATTTTTATTCTACAAGTTATTATAGCGGGTATTAGTCATTCAAAAATATTTCAAGCTTACCGGTGTTCGTCCATTGCACCAGTAATTGTGATTTTTGCTTTTATCAATCAATGATTAATTTACTTTCAATGCATCTAAATTCTCTGTTGCAAACTTTCTACAAATTGTAATCAAATTTTCTTCCGTCTCGAAACGATTGAAAAAAGGCGGGATGTAATCTAGCGGAGTAGACTACTACCACACGATATCCCTTTTTGTTCCAAAAGAAAGGCACCCCGTGAAACTAGATATTGCGTTCATAAATATAAAACTTTTCAATATTCACAGCCATGTAATATGGGGTGTTTTAGCATTTATCACCAGTTTATAGACTGAAACCTGTTTGGAATTGCTTATGCCTTCTGTAGAAGAAGTTTCTCGATTGTCTCAAAAGACTCCTATAATTCGACAGAGCATCATTAGACTCAGAATGATCAGAGATTTAAATGGTGTTAAGCAAGTCGTAATCCTTTTTGTTGCCATGCTGTGTTAGTCTCTTGAAATAATGTGTAATACAAACAATTTGACATTACTAACGATACTATCTAATATTACTTACCAAATGAAATTTATTTCATGCTCCCAATGGACATGATAAAAATTTCACAGTGCTGATGTGACAAAAAGAACTTTACTTATAATCTCTCTGTTTCAGAGAACCGTAAATATTACCACATCAGCAATAGAAAACTCTTATCCTGCCCATTGTGGACAAAGGACCCCAATAGAATCAATGAAACTGTCGATCACAAATAACAATCTACTTTTATGTAGCTTCTAATGTTGAAAAGTCAATGTTACTAAACAAAATACAACAATTTCTAAGAGAGAATTGACTCTTTCGAATAAAAATATAATGAAATAAAGACTCATATTTTAGTTTTGTTTCCCCTTTTATTTGAGAAATGAAATGAATTCATGCTGTCCTAATACCAGACTCGATTCTTCCCAAGACGTTCAAGAGAAGAATATTGTATTGAATTTATCCCACAAAATTAACAATCAAATTTCACGCACATACATCAGCAATATTGTCTTGGTACAAAACAAGAATGTTTGGTAAGCCGAACTGGATTGTGCTAAATAGAACTAAAGAAGAAAAATAAATTTAAATCTAGTTCGTTTTGCTATGCAGCACTTTCTAAACTGCATACCATGCATAACTAAACGGTTTATCGACATAAACTATACGGACAAAATTTTTGCTTCCCCAGAATTGAAGAAACCAAATGAGCTCGTTTTGCTAGCTGCATTTAGACAAGCCAGAAAACACAAAATCTTATAACCAAATCTGAACCACGGCTTCATTCCCGTTCACATGCAAACATGATTTCTCCTGCCGAGAAACCAACTGCTTGTGATGCCTGACTAATTTAGGCAAGCACTTGGAAGTGGGAACCAATATTGTGGCCACTTCGGATACGTGCGCTTGTATAAACTCATGCAGACGGTGTCATGCTGCTGAAGGACCCCATTGAAAACACATTTCATTGCCCCTGAAAAAAAGACGGAGAGAGAACTTGTAATCCATTAACCTGATAAAGGCACAATTGTCCAGAACTTCGATTAATGATCATAATGAAATTATTATTTCTGGGTAATGAACAGAAATATAAAAATAAATATTGCACAATCAATCGGTCTAATTATGCAGCTTATGGCAAAGCAACAAATCCTAGTCCCTAAATGACCACTTATTACCGAATTGAAGTACATTGTCCATGTGCACATTTTTCACGTGCATGCACAAGAATCCATTGCATACGCATTTACCAAAATTAATTCTAAAACATATATTGATAGATTTCCATACCATGTGTCCCAACAGGTTCTTTAATACGACCACGGCGCCCACACTTGGTCCAAACTTCAATCGGCTGGCCATTAAAAAGAAGATCAACAAGGGAAGAAAGAGAAATGGTCAAACCATTACACATGCAATTATACAATTAAAATGTTAGCAGTACTTACCTTGAACCATCTCACATCCTCTGGATTGTGAAACATATATCTTACAGTTGCCTTCTTTTTAGATACACGTTGAGGGTAACTGCAAAACATACAAGTTTTGTAGTTTAATTAGATATACAATATTCCAACAAATACGCGAGCCAGTCTCATGATAATTCTTTCTGTACTTGTGGGCTAGGCACAATCCCAAAAGCTGGAAGAACAGACGATGGAGCATGATTTTAGTTTGAGTTACAGTTGAGTACAAATTGACCCTAATTTTAGTTGAGTATGACTTGACCATACTTTTACCAAACTGAAGCTTTTTGAATATGACAATCAAGGACTGAGGGCAGCCTTAATTATTGTGCATCACAAAATAGTTTTACCAACTAATTTGGCATAAGTGAATGGAAATGCAACATTCAGAAGCATAATCACAACCTTCGCATACGGCCTAAAATGGAGGCAAATGTAACATTCAGAAGATCCCTCTTAATTACGCACACGAGCGTAAAACATTGATCATTACTAAAAGGAGATGGTTTCTTACCCAGATAAAATAATTTTCTTAAGAACAATCCTATCAGGGTCTATACTTTTTAAAGAACCAACAGCAGCAACAGCAGGGAGTGAATCTTCTCCCTCACTCTTCAAAGCAATTAGAGGAAGAGAAGGAAAAGAAATTGGAGCGTAAATTGAAGCTATTGAAAACCTCCCTGCATGAAGAAACCTCTCCATTTTGTGCTTGTCAGAATTGATATTATCTGAAGAAAAAACTGGCCTGATCATCAAAGAAAATATGACGATAGTTCAGATGGTGAAAGGCGAGGAGTTGTGTTTAAAAAACAAAGATGGTAGGAAGAAAACCTCGATATAAACTGCCGAAAGCCAACATGGAATAGGAGTTCTTCTTTTGCTTTAATAGGAGCATCATATGTATCATGCTTCCTGATGCTGCAAATCACCCAAACAAAATTGTATCAAAATCATAACAAAGTTTAACAGAAAAGAAGAGGGGAAAGATGTATAAATAATTACCTGAAATGGAGGACAGAGATTTTAGACTCATGCTGCAAAAGACCAGAGGATATGACTGGCATTTTCTTGGCCAACATGCACAACTTTGATGCTACACCATTTGGTACTTCCTTGATATGAATTCTTGCATATGAGCCAACGGGTACACAGTCATTGGCATCTTGCTCCATATCAAGTGCTCTAGCAAGAACATGCTTCTGTGTTCTTGTAAAATTATCGAATGCAAACACCCTAGCATATTCCTGAGGAAGAGATTCCTAGAAATTGACATGCAAGATGTTAAGTTCTGTTGTTCACGAATAATTTTCAATATGTTCCTCGTAAAACACAACATACTTTGGGGTCCCATGAAGATGTTCTGAAAGACTTGACACCTCTGTACTTGGCAAATCGCTTTCGAGCAGGAACATCCAGTGGGGTATCCACTTCATCTGGAAATTCTGAATTGTAATAAAAAGCCATTAGAAAACAATCTTAATGATAGAGAATAACTCTTACTGCAGAAAAGAGCAAACTAAAATTTCAAAAACCTAAAGGGACATAACCACCCATTTCATCCTGGGATAACAGAAAAATGTATTCTAATATTTCTTTAAACAAAAGGTTCATGGAACTCCGTTATCCAACAAAGCATCACAATGCACGACTGTGATCATTTAAAAATCAAAGTTAAATCCACATCTCTAATATACAAAGGACCAAACTGTTCTTAGATGTCACACGCGCACACAACCTACAGTTTCATCTCCAATATTGTCTATATATCCATGCGACTCCACAGAGTATGTACACAATTAACTCCTACCAAGCAAACCATTACATTAGAGCTGCAAAACAACACAAAAATTTAGGAAAAGTACCCTCATCTTCAGCATGTTCTTCTTTAATTTTTCGAATTTGTTCCTCTATCTGTTCTTTTGTTAAGTTATCGCCTTCCTGCAACACAATCAGCATTTTAACACAGAGAACACAGAAGTAACTAATGTGAGCGTGCTTAGGAACGAAAAGTTTAGAACTAAAATATACTTCCTTCTACTGGAAAATGTAAACTCTATCCTTTCAGACAATTACTTATTTTACGTTTTTCTAAATATATATGACAAATCTGATGTAACATGTAATATCAGAATATAATAAACACAATGCTAATGGTTTATAAAATAGCAAGCTATTTAAATTTAACAAGGCAGCAAAAAGCCATAAAATCAAGTAGTGGACACAATTGACTGACACGGCGGTGAGGGATACTTCATGGATTAAATGAAGCTTCGTTAATAGCATATTATTTCAACAAGCGGCATTTTTATTTTTTTTGGACACCAAACTAAAAAGGACCAAGCCTCTCTGTAGCTCATCATAACTCCGCTATGCTAATCTGCTATTTCAGCTGATATAATTTTGATCCCAGAAAGGTGTATTACTTCAGGCTGACACATTAGCAGGTGGGATAGATATGTATCGAATACTCACCATCATCACAGAATCAGTTTCAGTTTCTTCGTCGGATTCTCTCAAAAATAGGGAACCCTGGTCATCGTCAAGCTCAAAGTCGTCCTTGTGCTTCTGAACAGGAAAACCTCTCTCTAGATCATCCAGCACCATACCCTCGTCTCCATCCTCATCACTGTCACCATCATCAGCATCAGAATCGTCCACAATCCAAGCAGCCTGCAAAATTTTGAGAACAATAATCACCATGAAGACATTAACTTAAGGTAACTCACTGTCGAAATAACAAAGCACGGATAAAGAATGTAAAGAGAGAAAGAAGCTTTATAAGAATAGAGACGAGGACCACACCTGGTAGTCAGAGGTGCCCCAGGGAAGTTTCTTCTTTTTCTGTTTTCTCTCCTTGTGGTTTTTATCAGCTTCATCCATTTCTGCCTCCGTTGGCCATGTCTAATGAAAATAAACTCGAAAATATCAATAACTTTATATGATCTACAATAAGCTATTTAGGTTAGAAGGATTCTTGCATAACATATTATCTTGTAGATAACACAAATAATTTTCGAATGACCAAGAAAAGCAATATTGTCACACGAGGTGTAAGTTTGAAGGAAACTAACTAAAATCTCATCAAAGTAGGCCCTGAATTGCATGAAACTACTACTAACCCAAGGCCTCAAATTTATGCTGAATATAAAAGGCAAAAGAAATGATATTAACCTGTTCTCCAGCCAGTGGATCAGGGGCATTCTCGACAAGTAGAGACTCTTGTTTCATTGGATCTGGGGTAAAGCAATGCAAGACCTGCATAAATTTAAAGAAACGGTATAATTAATATACAAGAGAACAATCAAATGGTGTCATGAAAAGTATACAGGATGGTCTCAATAATACAGGTATGTCTACAAAAAGGTTGTAATCAAACTTTTCAGGCGTGAAAAGACATGGGCTAAACTAAGAAGTTCATAAACTTAGCAGACAGTGAAATGCATATGAGCAGCCTTCTCCCCCACCCTTCCACACAAGAAAATAGAAAACCATAAAAGAAAAAAAAAATGCAATACTAAAGACGAAAATGGAAAACGAAGCAATCAAAGAAAGACGGGTCCCAGAAGGGAGTTTGTCATCTCATGTTTAGTAGAAAGAGTGTCTTTATCTACTTTATTATGTTTGAGTTCAGCATTCAATTTCCTTTTCCCAACTCACTCATTTAGAAGGGACATTCTAGAACTATGGCCATCTAGGTAAAGCAATCAGGTTCGATATTTTGTGTCAAAAACCAAATCCAGCTTCAACATAGTCGAAAAACCAGTTTCTTAGTAAAACTATCCAAGCTTCATAAAGATGTTCAACATTGTATCATACATTGGATAAAATATTTGGACCTCGCCATTTCATTCAGCAATCAGCAAAATAAGGACTAAAAGTATTGTTGATGAGAAACCTCAATTATTAACATATTATAGTTGTATCAGGTGACGCACCTTATAAGACACAACAACCTATTTTCATAGTCCAAGTGATGTTGGGTAAGAAAGAGAGAGTAGAAGAGAAGAAGAATTAGAGAATTGGGAGAGTTTAGTGGTATGCTGTATATATCAAATTAATTGTCGTATTTAGAGATACTAGTCCTATTCATGCTCAAAGATTTCTAAGGAAATTAAAAGTTAAATAATTAAATTCGTTACTTATTTACGAGCCATAGGTAAGTGCATAATTTTGGCATGTCTGCAATAAAATCTCCACCACCAAGACTACTTGAGGCCTTTCATAAATAATCTTTGAAACTCGTGAATTAAACAGAGAGTAACTTTCAAATAAATAACATGTTGCAAAAGACAGGGTAGATGGCATCGAGTCAGTGAGTGCATTTCATTTTTCTGATGAGTAGTTCTTTATTTAAATACATATATCCTGCTAATATTGGGGAATATTGGGGACATTGCTAACCTGTACATTCGTGTCATCTGATTCCATGAAGTCCTCTCCTTTCCTTGCATTCAGAGGGCACGGATCTTTAAGATGTTCAATTTTGGACAACTGGAAGTCCCCAGCACCAGCAACATGAACCTGATCCAAGACCATTTAGACACTGACCAGATTTCTTCGTTACAGATCAATAAAAAGGACTAAAGATACTACCAGCTGATTCACTGAGAAGCCATGAGCACGTATATATCCAGTGAGGAGAAGGGTACATTTTCCTGAATTGCTGTCATCGGCTACAATATCAACCTGTAATGCAACAATGATTCGCGCATGAAATTAGTGCTATCTTCTGGTGCATTCCATGCACATGAATGAAATAACACAAAACAGAATTTCAGAATGTTGGCTTGCTCGTTCTGCAATTACTTTCAGCACTGCAATGAAGTACCATATAAGTATCGAACTTTAAGAGTTCCCTAAGTGTTATTGATATCCTTTTGCCTGCAGTCTATGTTGCTACATTGAGCAGGTCTCAGATAATAAGTAGTCGCTTTTGAATTTGGAGCAGATTTTCAGGTCTTGAAGCAAGTGTTAAAAAAAGTCTAGATTAGGGCCCCAAGATTCATCGACACAGGATAACTTGGTCCCAATTCTTATCCTTGAGTGAGTATTCGTATCCATGCGCCCCAAGTTCCATGGACACAATATAACTTGGTCCAAACGTCAATGAGCTTAACGCAAGTTACAATAGGTTAAATATCAATATATATAATGGTGATCCATTTAATATCAAACATCAATGGGAAGGAATGATTGGAAAGTAATCTGAGATCTGACAACAAAATTCCTTATGATGTTTCACAAAATGTAGTTCAATGGTCAATTATTATACCTTTTGGGACATAAGGTACGGCCGCTGGTTTCTCCAATGTGGAACTGTAAGCCTTTGATCCTTGAAAAGCCGCATAAACTGGGACACGTGAAAGATGAAGATAAATGCTTTAAAAATTAGATCATGTGATTTCAAGAAGAAAATGTTTAATGGAAGACATATATCAAATTACTCCATTTTAGAGTTGAACCCAAAAATCAAAAGGCCCTAATCAAATATGAGTAATGAACCACCTTATGCAACTCGTCCTTTGTGTCTGCCAGGTAAAACTCACAATCCTCTGGAAATTCGGAAGCAAGGCTAGAAGTGCACATTTTCTTCAAGTCATTTTTCTTCTTCAAATCGTTAGGTAGATCCTAAAGATATGTAAGACTTTTTAGCATACATCAATTAATATATTTTCAATAAAACAAAAAAAAAAAAAAAACAGGTAACTTGAAAGAATACAAGAGAACGGAGAAAATTCTTACACGGATCAGCACCACAGTGCTTGGTAGGCCAAGAGTTCTGAACAGAGAAAGGCATTGAGATCCAAATGAATCAACAAAATGACCATTACCATCTTCAAATAAAGAGGTCGGAGATGCTACGAAAGCAATCAAATCAGCAACCTACAAAAAGAAGTGGCAATAACACCGAGAAGGAACTCGGGAGAGGTATATGATCCATAGGTAAGCAAGCACAGTCGTAAAACTCCAACCAACAAGCAAAGTACCTTGGCCATTTCCATGCATGTCAATATATCACCATGAGGAGCTTTCAAGACCTATTGGAAAATTTCAGTTAGATATTTTCCAACTTTCTGTGAAGAACAAAAGATTGGCAATCGGCTACATAGATTCTCCAATTAATAGAACATATGAAGTATCCCATCTACGTCGTACTGTTGTCTAAAACTCATTACAAACTAACAATCTAATAGTTAAGGATTGATTTAATTAAAAATTTACTTCCAAACATTGATTCAAAAACATTAAAACAATATCCTCCTATCAAGTTAAATTAAGAAAGACAGTCTTTAACTTTATCCTTCACTTTCTTCTAAATTCCAACTCAGCAACCTTTATTAAAATGAAGTTGCTAAAGATGTTAACAGTGTTCTAGCCTGTTTTCTAACAATTCACTGGGCCAATACATAAACATTCAATGCCACCACACATCTATAGAACATCAATACAGGCAGATTTTTTAAATTCATTAAAAAGGACAAGCAAAGTGATAATAACAGAAAGCAAATGGACTAACTCAAAACAATTGACCAGGCTTTCTAAATTAGTGGAAGGAAAAAACATGGTGATAATAACAGAAAGCAACTAGACTAACTCAACAATTGACATCATATTTTTACACACAATGTAAATTAACCATCTACGAGCTTACCGTGGCTCTCAGCTTGTACTCCACAGAAGCTACGGCTGGAAAAACAGTATTATTTCCCTCCCCGGTCAACAATGCCAGAATATCTTCTTCAATGGCATTCAAGTTCGCAGAAGCAGAAAGACCAAAAAGTACCTGCAATATTATTTAGAAGTTGGAAAAAATTAAATTTTAATTTCTTTTCTCTTGCTTATTACATTAGTCATTGAGACGCAACGGAATGGGGCTTACAATAACACGGGGAGGACTTCTCGATCCAGATAATGCCCTCTTCTCTTTCAAAACCGCTGCTCTCTTCTGCTCCCTCATCTACACATTAACGAAGTTTCAATCAAAAACCTTGTCCAACATTTTTCTTAAAGTAATAATGCTCTATAATCCGGTAAGTATACTTCAAATACACACGTGTACACAACTATACCGGGTAACAAATAGCAACTTAAACAGAGAAAATTATACCATTTTGTTACGCTGCAGGCGAGCAGCTTTGGCTCCTTTGGCAACATTGCGCTCGGATTTTGTAATTTTACTCTTGTCTAACAAAACAATATAAAAGTATCAGTTTGTAATTCTAAAATATTACAAACCCAAAACTCTAAAAAGTAACAAAAAATCACCTTTTTGGGATGTTTTGTGGAGATTACGGGAAGATTTGGAAGCGAATCTAGTCTTGTGTGGCTTGTTCACTTGAAGCCGAGAACCAGCCATTGCTGTTGTGCGAGAATGGAGTTCAGACCTGTGAAAACATCGTCCAGACAAAGAACTAGGGTTTGGTGATTACTTTCGCGTGAATTTATATTTTACATACTAAGGTTAATTGTTATTGCAGAAACATCCTCAATCTTCTAAATATTGCGGAAACGTACTGTAAAGTTTATTATTTAGCAAATATTATGACGACACACATGAGATTCCTTTCTTCTCAAAAATTACATACTTAAAATTTGTTTCCGATATTGTCCGGTCAAGTCGGAAAAAAATAACCGTCCAATTCCAAAGTTAACCTTTTCTTGTTTTATGGGGGTGTTTGAACCCTATTATTTTGAAGAATTTATTTTGAAATAGTAGATTGATAAAGAATGTGTGATCAAAAAGAAAAGAAATTTTTTTATTTGCATATAATATTATTTTAATGAAAAATACGTGATTGAAAAGAAGATGGTGAAAAATGTATTTTTGGAAAAATAGGAATCAAACACGCTGTATATTTGATATTGTTATTAAATGCATTGTTTAGAAAATCGACTTGAACAAAACCCCGATCGAAAGGTCAAAAGTCGAATGGTCGAATCGGGGTCGGACCAATTATAATAAATTAAGTAACAAATATACCACAAAATTTTAAAAAAAATACGTTATTTTTAAAAATTAATTAATATATGTAGCTAAAAGACTTTTAAACTTGGCTACATTTAGGCCATGTTTCGTATTGGTTAAAAACAAATTTTAATATAAATCAAAATCAAACAATCAATATTAACCACATATTTCATTGGTTCCACAATTTTTCAATCACACATTCCATCACCTTTTATCAAAATTTACTAAAAATCTAATTTTAATCTCCATCAAGCACCCATTTTCATTATATAATCTCAACAAAAATGAGACAATAAATATAGCTAAAGTTTTAACATATGATTTATCTAGCATTTTAGCCTATGTTTAGGATTCATTTTTTTTTAAAAATTAAAATTTTGAAAGTTACTTTTCAAAATCAAGATTTTATTTTATTCACACATTTAAAGAAAAAAAAAATATTTTGAGGAACAAATTTTCAAATAAAATAGCATTTTATTCGGTTATTCCTTAAAATATTCCCAAATGTGTTAAAAGGCTTGAAGGGTGTCCATTTGTAATATTAAGCAATCCCAAATCGAAATTGAGAAAGAAAAAGAAGAAATAACAGGCACACGGGTTTTTAAAATACCATTTTCACAAATCCAAAATCAACCTTAATAATACATAAATCAGGTTTTAATTAATGATTTTTAAATTAATATTTATTTAAATCAAATTTCAAACCCTAATTTTTCATTCACTCCCCTCTCTCTTTAAATTCGACCAATTTTCTCTCTCACATCTATCTATCCTCATCGCCACCACTCCGCCGGCACCACCATCTCTCTCTTCTTCCCCCCCCCCCCACCCTCCATCGTTTCTCTCTCTTCTTCCCGCTGTGGCGTGACCGATGCTGCAGCGATGCGATGACGCTGTCGCAGAGCAGCTTCACCCTTGCCGCTGTTGCAATTCAATGGTGCTATAGGTGGTTGGTGGATTTGGCGACAACGATGAGGTGGTTTTGGTTTTAGTTGTTGGAGTGGTGATGGTGGGTTTCCATATTTTGGTGTTTTTTAGGGGTTCGGGGTGATTTTTGTTGGTAGTACAGGTGAAAGTGCTGGCGGAGAGGGTAGATCTGTCGGGGTAGTGAGGGTGAAGGCGGTGATAGTAGGTGACATTGACAAAGTAAAGGTGAATCTGGTAGTGGGGAGACCATTTGGCCAATTGTTGTTGTAGTGATGATGTTGGATCGACGGTGGCAGAGAGGTGTTGGTACCGTGGTGGTTAACAGGTTGTTAAAAGGAGTGTTGGTTGGAAATGGTGGTTGTGTTGGCGGTTGAAAATGGTGTGGTGGTGGTGATAATGTCGATGATGGTAGAGACGGAAACGATGGCGGTGCGATGGTGGTGGAAGTGTGCGTTACGGAGGTTGTGAAGTGGTAGTTTGTTGGAGGTTGTAACAGCGGTGTTGGGACGTTGTGGCGTTGGTTTGCTTGAGATGGTGATATTGTTGGTGGAGACGGTGATGCTACTGCTGTTGGAGGCAGTGGCGAGGGTGTTGTGTTGGTGGTTGTCACAAATGATTAGTTGATTGTGACTAGTAAATTGGTTGGTATATGATCAATAAATATTGTGTGACCTACAAATTTATTAATTTATGATCAATAAAAGTAATATGTTACCTATAATTTGATGTTTTGTGACTATAAAATAAGTTGTGGCTTATAAATTTTGTGATTTGTGATCAATAACACAAATTGTGACTTTTAAATTTTTAATTTGTGACCGGTGAACGAACTATGACCTATAAAATTTTTGAATTGTGACCTTAAAATTTTTGAATTGTGACAAATTGCGTAGATTTGTGAGCTTTATATATTTATTAATAAAATATATAATTAATTCATGAATAAATTTTAATGAAAACTTGATTTTTGAAATTTAAAACATCTATCCTTAATTTTGAAATAGTGATACTTAAAAACCTGATTTATGTATTGTTTCCAAAGAAAAAAAGTTAAAGGAAAGCAATTATAAGAAGATGACATGTACATGGTAGCAAAACGATTATTTATGGGCCTACAACCCTTTAGACATTGGGCTTAAAATTTTCTTTTTAATTAAAAATGAACTAATTAAACCAGTGGTGGGTCATCGGTTTGCGGTTGGACTTGGCTTTAGGCCGAAATTCTTCCAATTATTAGTTGGGATACTTACAAAAATACCCTTAAAATTATGAATATTTTGAAAAATCATGTGAAACATTTTTAGGAAGTAAAAAATACTGTGTAAAATAAAAAAAGTGACACAATGTCACTTTTTTATAAAAATTGTCACTTTTTTGTCTTTTTAAAAAAAGTGACACAAACTTAAAAAAAGTGATAAAACTAAAAAAAGTGACTCAAAAAGTGATACAAACCCAAAAAGTGACAAACTCAAAAAAAGTGACAAATATCAAAATAGCATCATCCATTTGTGTAGCACCAGGAATCATGTTAGGAAAATATAATATATTATTTCATTTTTTTTATCTTCTTAAAAAGTGACAAAAACTAAAAAAAAAAAAGTGACAAAATTTAAAAAAGTGACACAATGTCTCTTTTATAAAATTGAGGAGCAACTTTGACATCCCTAGATGGTAATGCATAAAATTAAGTAAGTGACAGTATGACACAATCTCACTTTTATTAAAAAAAAAAAAAAAGTGATTTTGTTAGTAAAAAAAGTGACCAAAAAAAAAAAAAAAATAGTGACAAACACTGTAACTGAAAAAAGTGATAAACACTAAAAAAGAGTGACGAATTCAAAAAAGTGTACAAATTAAAAGAATTTATACAGATTAAAAAAGTGACAGACAATAAAAAAAGTGACAAACACTAAAAAAGTGACAAAATTAAAAAAAAAAAAGTGACAAACTTAAAAAAGTGAAAAAAAAAAAAAAAAACGAAGGGCTAATGATGATTTATATTTATAAATCTCATCATATATAAAACAATTCTATAATAAAATAGAGTGAACACAATTCTTGGAACAAATTACTAAACCCATCATCCATCTCAATATATATCACTAGCAAGTGCCTCATCCCTCTTGAAAATCAGCACACAGCAAACCCACCACCACCAAGCAATCTGGATCGTCGGGCATGCAGAACATAACTATCCAAAAAAACATAAACATGACTACTGAATGACCGATGAATTCCAAGGGATAATTTACGCTCACAATAGAAGTTTTGCAGCTATATCAACTGCCTCACAAAATAGCAAATATTTTTTTTTAAATACGAACCTAAAATAGTCAAAACCAAACCAATACAACGGGCTCTATCGGATGAATGACAGAATGAGTCACAACAACAAAAAGAAGAAACGACATCTGCAGGACTAAGCTAGCTTCATGGTTTTCGACGGGCCTTTGAGATAATTACTCAAAACTTTGACATTGAACACAGCATACTGCTTTTTGATCTCAGCCTCGGCTTTCTCAGCAAAAGCATCAACCTGATCCTCATATGTTTCATAAAGCACAGGCATCGTGTGCAGCAAAACAAAACCTGTTTTGGAGAGTAGGGGAAATCCGTGAAAACAAAATTAGAAAAGCAACTGCCTTAATATATATCACTAGCAACTGACTCGTCCCTCTCAAAAACCAGCAAACCCACCACCAAGCAATCTCTACATTGTCAATCCAATAGTTTCATCACCATTCCCCACCTTGTTTACTTCTCTATGCACTTCACTTGGGTCACTATTGCTATTATCATAGTTATTACTATCAATCGGCAACTCATATTTGCAAACTAGACAAGAATTTTGATCGCATATGACAAAAAATTAAACTTCAGATCTAAAATTGTCAAAAAAATTTGGGGAAAAAACAAATTAAGACTAAAAATCATATGGATTAAAGAGGGGTAGGGCCGAAATGGATATTGAAACTTGAAATCGCATCAAATGCCAGTGGTTGGGTCTTCCGGCGAAGCTCGACTTTTTTATTCCAAAAATCTTGACGATTGTGTACCATTCTTTCTCCCTATTTTTGAAGTTGGTGAAGGCAGTCCGCCCAGATGTGATTGCAGTTGCGGGGAGTTGCGACGGATGGTGGCGTTGCCATAGACTTGTGAGAAAGCCCCAAGACAGAGGTGAAGAGACTCGTCGATATATGCTCGGTAGGCTGCTGGCCCGAATACAGTTATGGCGCTATCCTTGAGATCCAGATGTATGTCAGCTGAGCTCCAGCATCCATGTATGCTCTTTTCTGCCTTATGAAAATGGTAAAAGGTTGAAGAAACACCATGGTTCTCTTTTTACGTTTTGAGGTTTGTACGTATTAATTACCTTTTAAATTGTTTAACTAGTTTTAAATGGTATTTTTCAATTTTGGGGATTTTGAACCGTATTTGGCCTAATTTCCCCTTATTAGTTTAAGTCATAATCGAACTAGTTTACTGGCCGGTTCTCGGGTTTTCAGATTGTACATATCAATCCAATTTGATTTTGATAGCATTGATTAGATGAATAGCAATAATGTTGTGTGTGATGCTGCACAATTCTATGGCAAATATGATGTGAATTTTTTATTTATTTATTTTTGTGTAGAATTTATTTATTGTTTAAGAACATCTTTAAGAAATTAAATATGCTATGTATACATAAAACTACACAGCTCCACTCCACTAGGGGGTTGCCATTTAGCAATTATGTGAACCCTTATGAGTAATGCTATGTACCCTTAAACAAGTGGTGGGTCATCGATTTGTGGCTGGACTTGGCTTTAGGCCGAGATTATTTCAATTATTAGTTTAAGTCATAATCGAACTAGTTTACTAGCCGGTTCTTTGGTTTTCAGATTGTACAGATCGATCCAATTTGATTTTGATAACATTGATTAGATGAATAGCAATAATGTTATGTGTGATGCAGCACAATTCTATGGCAAATATGACGTGAATTTGTTATTTATTTATTTTTGTGTAGAATTTATTTATTGTTTAAGACCATCTTTAAGAAATGAAATATGCTACGTGTACATAAAAATACACAGGTCCTCCCCAATAGGGGGTTGCCATTTAGCGATTATGTGAACCCTTATGAGTAATGCTATGTACCCTTAAGAAATTACATATTTACAACTAGCATCTTAAATGTATAATAGAAAGTATATTTAAATTTAGAGATTAAGTCCATGTTTGAGCTACATTATTTTTTCATTCTCATTCTTTTACTCATTTTCAACCACACATTCTTCAATAAAAAAATATTTTTCATCACATCAATAAGTTTCATTCTTTTTCAACTACATATTTCACATCACATCAACCAAAAAAATACACTCTTTCCATTTTAATGTGCATCAAACATGGGCTAAATTTTTGAAGCAATCCAACATGAGAATATTTCATATCTAAAAGATTAACTATGACACAATTCAAAACTAAGGAACAAGGTTTAAAACTTAAAAAATCAGACGTTATTAAATTTTATTCAGGAAATAATTAATTAAAACTATATTTTAGTAATTAATATATATCAATGTCACAATCTATAAAGTTTGGTCACAAATTATCAAATTAATTGACCACAAAAATATTTGTCGGTCATAAATCAAAAATTGTATATGTCAAAATTTATTTATTGGGTCACAATTTATTTATCGGTCACAAATCACAACTCAAATTTTTAGGTCACGTATTATTCATTGATCACAATCACCACCACAGCCACCATCTCCAACAACTACCATTTTCTTCAAAATCACGACCACCACGACCACCGACAAAACCATCACCATGAACAAGATTCAACAAAATCACCGTCATCGTCGCCCAAAAACACCAACAAATCAAATTCACAAACTCCATCACCAAAAAGTCATTGGTTGTGTGCAGTCGCCTTCACCACCACCACTCCAAAATAGTCAACAAACAAAGGCCGCACCACTTCACCACCACAACTACCAACAGAACTACCACCACTGGCAACAACACCAATAAAACCATTGCCGCCATCAACATCGCCACTACCTAAACAAACATCGCCATCATCACCCACAAATAACCACCAACAAACTACCCATAGAAATCGCCAACCCACCATCAGAAAAACCACTCACACATCAAAAAACCACAAACAAACCAACAACGCTGCGCACATCGGTCGAAAAATAATGTCTCGTAGAGAGGCGTCGCGCAACGGTGCTACACGTTTCTTCGTGCAGTTAGCCGTCGTTTGCTTGACAATGAAGATGAATCACTTGAGAGATGCGCACCACCGTAGTTCATTCCAAAGTAATAAAAGAGAAAAGAGAGAAGGAAGAGAAAGGTGATTAGAGTTTTAGAGTTAAAATCGAGGTTGGCGGGTTAACGGTGGAAGCATGGTTTGTAAATTAAGTTAATTTTATGATATTATTATTAAAATTAAAATTTATAATTATCATCTAATTTTTGTATAAACAAACTTTAGATATGGATGTATGTAATTTCCACATCCAATAATTCTCTGTATTTTTCTCTTCGTTTTACTTTTCTGGGTAATTGGCGTAAAGCACTCCTAACCTTTATCTTTTTTGCGGAATACCCCATATCATTCCAGATTTACAAAAAACCTTCATAGATGACTTTTATATGCAAAAGAGCCCCATACCGTCTAAATCCATTACTAGAGTCATTAAATCCACTTGAAGAGGGCCAAAATTAAAAATGATTAATTGTAGTTATTGTTTCAAACTTTTTCTTTTTTCGAAAATTATACTCAAACCTCTTCTTCATACCATCCACAATCCCAAACTTTTAAAATTCCATCTCCTTCCTCTCCCACCCTCAAATCAAATCATACCAAAACCATCCCTTGACATCGCCACATGTTCGTGCGAAACCTGCAAGTGTGCGAGATCGTTGACAAGTAATACATAATGAGTTAAGAGTTACCATCCCACAGAAAATAAATTCAATTCAAGTGTACTAGTTTTTAATCAGATTCAAAGTGAGCCAACAAAAGAGATTTGTAGTTGATAATTATTCTAAATCAATCTACGACAGCTTGTAAAATTCAAGTTTTTCATTTATATGGAATGAGTATATTAGATTATGAATCCCCATATTATTATCTATTTCAATTCTCAATTACGTAACTAGTATTATTCATGTATTCTTGACAATCGATAATTCTATTGTAGCTAATTCTCTTTTACAGGACAAATTATATCTAATATAGTCATGATCCGAATCTATTTATAGTCTAAATTCGAATGAATAGAACGCATTAAATTTCATAATTATCTCAAAAATTACACAAGTGATGGACATTATTCTAATATATATTACACATATGTTAATCAAACAATGTTCTAGACCTATTGTAAGCTTCCTAACACTATAACAGACAATTATATATTTAACTGGTGATCAAATAATAAAATTATGTATACAAGAAAAATAAGAATTTAGCTAACTATTTGTATTAAATTAAAAATAAATAATAATAGGTTTCATCATAATCCAATATATGATAAGAACTAGCCTAACATGTTTTTATGTAAATTACACAAAAATATTTGGAAAAATATCACCCGTAATGAAAAAAAATGATTGGAAAGTAAAAAAAAATCAATTTTATCTTTGTTAATCTTTAACCTGACTTTAAATTTTCAATCTCTCGTGTTAATTATCTTTGAATTTCGTGCTAGCCTCCTTCTTATAGTGAAAAATAGGGTTTTGATATGTTTCGTCCGTTCTAGTTGCATCTTGTAGATTAAATAGTATGTTGAATTTGATTTTCATAAGAATTTGGATCAAACTGGAAAGTTGGGTGAAATAGGAACTAAAATGAGGCTCATTAATTAAAGGATGGGACACGGGTCATTCAAGCTAAGAAATGGCCCCGTGCGTGCGCTATATAGTTCACTACGCATGTGCCATTCATTAGTTTTGCTCTCAGTAAAAGGAATTTGGGCCCGCGTGAGCGAGAGAATTGGTCTGTGTGCGTGCATCGTTATACATTTTTTTATTTGTTGCACTTTGGTCCCTAAATTTTATTCTTTAGTCATTTTGGTCCATTTTTCGTATATTTTGAAAGCTCAATATTGGCTAATCAAGAGGGGTGAATTGATTATTAAATTTTTTTCGTTAATTACTTAAGATTTTAAACTAATAACCGCACAAATGATAGAGAATTAAAATAAGCACAAGTAGGCATGTAAATGGAACAATATAAACTTGTACAAAGTAAAGCGTTAAGTAAAAGTGTTAGAGAGTGCAAACGATTTAATATGGAGGTTCGATCCAACGAAATGATCTACGTCCCCCGTTACCAAGTTCTCCGGCACGAGCAAAGCTTTTTTCACTATGCTGATTGACTTATGGTGCAATCCAATTTTTTACAACGCTTTCGGTGACTTACAATTAAGGAGCATCGATTCTTTTACAATGTTGAAATTTCCGGGACTTCAACATGACCCTCAAATCAAAATGAATTTACGAGTGAAATCTTCTCTTCTTATTGAATGATAGATTCAAGGTTGATAACAAGAAGAGAAGAGACAAATACTTCAATATATGACAATAAATATAGCTCAAAGTATTGGATTGAAAAACTTCTAGAAGAACTAAAGATTTTCATAAGGTTAATCAATCATAAGTTTTTAATGCTTCCGATCTTCTTAAAGATAGAGAATCAGGTAGTTGTGATCAATAAAAGTCTTACTTTAATGCTCTAGAAGAGTTATAGCAAAAGAAGAATGAGTGAGCTATTTATAGCACTCAAACGATCAAAATTTCTACCATACCGGACGATCAAATATCTATTATTTTTTGTCAGAAAATTTTGAACGTTGAGATATGATCGTTGGAGCCAAAATTGGCATACTGGACGTCCGGTATACAACCTTTTTTGCTCGGAACATCATCGTTTATGATTTTATCAAATATAAGTGTTCGAGAGATGTTTAAAATATATTTTTCAAGGTATTTGTCA
The DNA here is from genome assembly GCA_019097785.1 of Fraxinus excelsior. Lineage (NCBI taxonomy): Eukaryota > Viridiplantae > Streptophyta > Magnoliopsida > Lamiales > Oleaceae > Fraxinus > Fraxinus excelsior. Next base: position 13,766,395 of record CM032628.1, read on the forward strand.
TATTTAAAATACGTATTTTGATTTTTACTTTTGAAAAACATATTTTTTGAGTAAAACATTTTTGTCGTGATTTTTCTATTGTAAATTCAAAACTTTGAGCTCGTCACGATTCATTATCAAGTGTTGAGATGTTTTACCTTTACATATGATTGTGAAAAGTCTAAGTACTTTGTTTGAACATCTTGACGTGCATTGCTAGACTGTACTTCAACTTTTGTCTCGATTTTCATTGAGGTACCTTTTCGCGGATTTTGCCATATCATTTTTCATAACCTCGATTGATTGATTTTATTTCCACGTTGTTCATTGTATGCAAATTACGTGGCCTCGAACTTCATGTCATCAATTTTATTCATGTGCAATAATCACTATAGGCACTTAAATCAATTTGTTGGTAATAAACATAATTTGTTTGTGATAATCAAAACAAGACGTCAACCATAGGTCAACATCTTCTTGATCCTTCGTCTTTCAAATTCATCTAATTGACTTCAACATCTTTCCAATTATCGATACTAGGTTCAAATCAACCATTAGCACTTTGCGATTTAGTTCCCAAACTTTGAATTATTTCAATTTTAGCCAATTTTCTGCTCATTTTGTCAATTCCATCGTTTTTATTGAGATGCACTTAAGAAACAAAATATATATAAAATTAAGCATAATTTCATTTAAAATAACAATAATTGCTAGTTTCACCACCCACCACCGCCTGTGCAACTACTTTACCCATTTCGAGTCCTCGTTCTATTTCTTTTGTATTGAAGACTGGATCATTGAATGTGACAGCAAAAGACTGGAAGGATAAAAAAATTGAAAGTAATACTAGCATCCACTATTAAGCTTAGACTCAAAGATGATAAATTAAACCCTCGTATCATTTCTAAAGCTATATCACGTAGAAATTGTCTGCGAGAAAAATAAAATGAGCAAGGTAGGAGCAAAGTCGACTACGAACCTTGCAACTAGGGAATATAACTATGTATATCAAACACATCAAGAGATTAACCTTTCTTCAACGTTGGTTATGGCATAACTTTTAAAGTATTTTCCTCTCCGACCAAACTTGAGGACGATATTTTTTTCAAGAGGGAGAGATTAGTATAGGACAATCAAATGAAAATTATTTGGATTGGAAAATTATTTTGCGTATATAAATGAAACTTTACACACTTTTTAAAAATCAAATTCATTACAATCAAATTATTTTTTTACAAGTTTCGAGTTTTCAAAATTTCTTCTTGTTTCAAGGAACGCTCTAGTGTGTTAAGTTGAGGTAAGTGTGTGAAGAGAGGACTTTTAAGAAAAAGATTATCTAAGAATGAAACTAACTTGGAATGGCACTTAATCATGTGGTTTAGTGTCCACTAAATTAAGATTATCGAGTAATTAGTATAAGCTGTGGAGGATATGCAGGTACCAATAGTTTAACCTTGGGTAATTGGCGCAAAACGTCCCTATCTATGACGGTTGTTGTGGAAAACGTCCTTACGTTCAATTTTTTGGTGCAGAACGTCCCTACCTTTGCATTTTCTTGCGCAAAACGTCCTTTTAACCAATTTTTAACATAAAATGACCGTTATACCCTCTTATATAAATAAAACAAAAAATGAAAGAAAAGAAAAATAAAGAATAAATTGCAATCTAGTCCAAAACATTTTAAAAAGTGCAAATCAATCCAAATAAATTATTAAAATATTAAAAATAATCAAAAATAAAAATAAAAACCTTTTATTTGGAGGCTGACGGAGTGGAGGAGAGGGATAGGAAAGAAAAGTTGTTATTTTTTTTATTATTATTATTAATATTTTAATAATTTATTTGGATTGATTTGCACTTTTTAAAATGTTTTGGACTAGATTGCAATTTATTCTTTATTTTTCTTTTCTTTCATTTTTTGTTTTATTTATATAAGAGGGTATAACGGTCATTTTATGTTAAAAATTGGTTAAAAGGACGTTTTGCGCAAGAAAATGCAAAGGTAGGGACGTTCTGCACCAAAAAATCGAACGTAGGGACGTTTTCCACAACAACCGTCATAGGTAGGGACCTTTTGCGCCAATTACCCGTTTAACCTTTTATTTCAACTTTTGAAATAGCAATTCTTAATTTGACTAGAGATTTACTACGAGTGAGAAGAATTTTTACCAAACCTTACCAATAATGAATTGTTTCTCAGAAAATGTTGAAAAAAATAAAAAGTTTAAGCACTTGTCTGGGAAGGATTTTCTATCAGATTTTTAGCGACTTTGTAGCCATTATACAATGCAATTGCTAGTGTAATGAATTAGGTAGAATGATGAATGCATCCTTTTGCTCTCATTCTATTCTTCAATTCAAAATGGCATTTTAGTAAAATGGTTCTTGTGAAGTCAATAATTACTGCACATTCAAAAATCCATCCATCATACCAACGGTCAAAAGTTGGATTAAAATTGGGGCTAAATCGTTACCAGACTTACCAGACACAGACTAAGAGGACAATATAAATAGTTCGACAATTAGTTTCGCTAGAATGCGGAGATAGAATTACCCAGAAAAAAAAATCATTAATTCAAAAAACAAGATCGTCTAAATGTTCGCGTGTATGTTATACCTTGAATAAGAGATTCAAATTTTTGCCTTAATTCTTGAATTAATTCCGATTCATGGACTTCCAATTTTTTGGATCAGAGCTTCCAACTTTTAATAACAAGAACTTGATGCTCCAACCCTCCAAATTTTCTATGGTATTCTCCAAAATCAATACTACACCATTGGATAGGCACCTTATTTGAATTAAATCAATAAACTAATTATTGGATCGGACTATTGAATAAAATAAGAAAATAATTTCTCTTCGTTTTCTTGTAATTTGAACACTATGAAGTTATGTATTATGATTTGTTGTATTCAATTGGATGGCCAGGTTCCATCTAGTCTCTATTTATAGAGATAAAATAGTTACAATCTATATACAATAAGAAATTCACATTCAAATAAGAGTTTTAATTGAAGTCCAAGTCCAATTGGTGTATATTTAGTTACATATGTAGTCCTAGAATTTCAATTACAATTAAACCTACAATTTTCATAGGGGTAATTAGTGCAAAACGTCCTTACCTTTACACGATTTTGTGCAAAACGTCCCTACATTTCGTTTCTTGGTGCAGAACGTCCTTACCTTTCTAATTTTTGGCGCAAAACGTCTTTTTTTACCATTTTACCCTTCTATTAAAATAAAACAAAAACAAAAGAAAAGAAAAATAAAGAATAATTTTCAATCTTACTCCTACACTTCTAAAAAATGCAAATCAATCCAAAACTTATAAAAGTATTAAAAAGAACAAAAAAAAATCTCTTTTACTCATTTTTAGTCAAATACACGAGCTCATTTTTTCGGCGACTCCCGGCCGTCCAAACCGTCAGATATTGGTCACAACATGTTCTCCTCATTACCCTATACAACTACATACCAAAAAATCCTCATAACTCGTAATTTGGCTGGAAATCAAAATAAAAAATTGCAGTCTGAAAATCGGTTAAACACCCACAACTCGCCGTCCGGCCACCCAATCGGGCGGAATCCACCACTAGCCGACTCCCCTCATAAAGTCGAGCTACTTATGTAAACAATTTCCTCCAACAAGCATCAACAACCACCAATTTCAAAGAAAAACAGTCCAATCGCTGAGCTCGCGAGTTCGCACCAGCAAACATTTCAGACCTAAATTGAAGATGATTGGAGCCAAATTGAAGGATCCATGGCTAGGCTAGGTACGCCAGGTGATGGAGCACCCACCATAGGTCGTCATAGTGGCTTCGGAATTAGAGGAAAATTGGTGCAGTGTCGTGATAGTCGCGACGAGCAGCTTTCAATTTGAAATTCAGATCTTATCCTTGTTGTTTGTGCTAAATTGTTTGCATGGTCAAGGTCGTCTTGAGTATGGGAGTTGGCCGGTGGTATGTTCCGGCCAGGAAAGTGGCCAGACGGTGTGATTCTAGCATTTGACCGCATTTCATGCGGTGAAGTTTGTAACTCGATTCCAGTCAAATTTGTCGGAGTAGGGGCTGGTGGTTGGGTGGGTTGTGAAGAGGGCAATAAGGGCTTCAAGGTGGTATATTGGTCCGACGGCCAAGGTGATCGGAGGTTGGGGATTTTGCCTTCAATATGGCGGCTTAGAGGTTGATGATTTTTTCATATTTGTGGCTAATTTGCACCGTTTAAAAAGTTTGAATCTATAATTGCAATTTATTCTTTATTTTTCTTTTCTTTTGTGTTTTTTTATTTCAATAGAAGGGTAAAATGGTCAAAAATGACGTTTCACACCAAAAATTAGAAAGGTAAAGACGTTATGCACCAAGAAACGAAAGATATGGACGTTTTGCACAAAACCGTGTAAAGGTAGGGACGTTTTGCGCTAATTACCCTTTTCATAATAATTATAATTAATTACAAAACTTTACTATAATTATAATTAAGCCCAAATTTTCATAATAATGGCAATTAATTCACAACACTTTATAGAGTTAACACAAGGACCTGATCGGACATATTTTATCCAAGTTCTAATAATTAGATCATATCCAGTCGACCTTAAACCACCAACTCTAATTATTAGCCTTACTTTTTTCTCACTAAAGCAAAAGACTAAACTCTTGAAATATATAAGATCACATAAGTCAATAAGTCTGTAATACTTTCATTTGACTTGTCGTATATGTATTTAATCCCTATTCGAGATTCGATAATTATGTACGAACATAAATGCCTATTTTGCACTTCTAATTATTCTCACTAACTTAAGTATCATTTACTTCGATGGTCCTATGAACTAATCATAAATGTTGAAGTTTAGCTATCGCTAAACGCCGATCTCAAATTTTAACCGTTCAATAGAAAATATTTAAATAGACACTCTACTTAATTTTTCAAGACGACGATTTTCGACAGAAATTCATATTCATTTCGCTCATTCTCAAACTCTCAAAACACCAAAATATTTGACCAATTAGATTGATCTCACCCATTGGTGAATCAGAAAACTATTAAAGTCACGAAAAGACATACATAACTGTGTCATGTGATCGAGTGTAATGTAATTCTCCCCACGGTCATGCTATAGAATTAAACTCGATGCATAGTCCGTTCAATACACTCCAAGTGTATTGTGTCACATTTAACTATTCTTATGATAATGACAAATCACAAACCCGAATAGTCAATCGATCAACACTACAACCTTCCAGTACAAGGTGTCAACTCCTATACATTGGTTGTGAACATTGACACTTTAATTCACATACTAAATAATAAATAAATGCAATAAATAAATAATATCACATTTTTTATAATTGTAAAATACTATTTTAGCACAGTAAAATATACTACATGGACAAAAAACCCAACAAGGTTACTATGTTTGGAAGTTGAATTTTTTCCTTTTGATTAGGAAAGTTGAGCCATTAGTCCCAAACTATGTGCCCTATGGTGATGTCTTCATCGTGTATAGATTAGTGATGATTTCAATGAGTGGACTTTCACCATCTAATGAGCAGCATTTGTACTACTCCACCAAGCAACACAATGCTTATATTGCTCTCCCACAACCCCGTTAGAAGGTCTAGTACACTACGATGTGTGCTTTGATTCAAATTCTAATTTTACAGATTCCAAATTTAGAACTTAGAAGCGGTCATTCCAATCAATCTAATTAGCCTTTTTGGTCCAGTACAATCCCAATATATTGGTTTAGATGTGCACTTAATCCTTGATGTCAATTAGATTTAGGGTCAATGCTCAATGTTATCGCGTCCTCTTTGGTCTAACTTGACGAGAAACATTATAGAATTTTTATTAACATTAGAGTTGTGATTATTTTATGTACTCGTAGAAGGGATATCATCTAATTTCTACAAAAAAAAAAATTGTAAGGGTTTGTCATATGCGTTGTTCTTGCCTATACAGGAAATTAATCTATATTAGAATCTTATATTCCACTAGCATGTTGAATAGTGAGAGTAAAAATAATCTGGATACAAATTTGCAAGAGTAAAAATCTGTCGTGGAATGTCTCCATTGAATAGTGAGAACGTCGAACTTTCAAATTTGTGATAATAATTACAAGTGAACTGATAAGTGTAGTTTTATACTTATTCGAGGCTCTAAATCATAATATTTTATTCTCTTTTGAATAAAATTCTACCTAATTTATGTCATATTGTGTTTTGTAGGTAATATTTATATTTAATGAAATATTGAAGAAAAGAATGTAAAATAACGAAAAATGGCAAAATCCAAAGTACGAAACTAAATTGGCATGGACTGTACAAGTAAAATTGTTTTAAGGATCAACTTGCATTACATAAAAGAATTGAGGAACTTGGAAAGAAGTATTAATTTAATTTGGTATTGGAATTTATTGTGCCTCAACTTGGGTTTTTAAAATTGGACCACGCATTGGCTGCAATATCAAATATATATTGGAGATACACACGCAGATGAGCGGTAGCTTTTTGGAGGACATAGAGAGCAATTGCGACTGCGGTTCCAATTTCTTCCAGGAAAAGAGTTAAAAAATAGAAGCTGAGTTTTGGGAAGAAAACAGGGGCTAAATTTGAAAAGAGTTAAAAAATAGAAGCTGAGTTTTGGGAAGAAAACAGGGGCTAAATTTGATTTTTATATATATATACACACACACACACAACACGCATTGGGCGGCAGAATTGAGGCACAGAAAGTAAAGGAAATTGGCCGGCAACACGTAATTTGGATATTATTCAAGATTCATCAATTTTTGGTGATATTTTTTCACTTTTGCGTGTTTAATTTCAACGTTATGAATTGCTCAATACTTTTATGTTATGATGGATGATGTAGTTTAAGGTTTTTATTATATGTTTAATTTCGAGATTTTCATGTCATTTTAATACTTGTTAATTAATTATTTTGTGTTTAATGTCATTATTTGTTTGCGCAACAATTAATTGATTTAGGGATAATACTAAGATAGAGAGATGATGTATAATTCTAGCTTGTATAATAATTAACGTTGACATTATAAGATATCCAGAGATAATTATAGGCTATGCGATTAATGTTGAATTCATACAGATAAATGTGTTTATATGTGTGTGAATATATATTGATATATAATAAGTTTGGGCATATGAATAAGATTACTATTGTTCAAGAGATCACTAACTACATCAGCTTAATTCGATCGTTAGTATGTAAGAAAAGATGGTTGAATGAATTTGAATTAAATAACCTAAGTGAAATTGGAAATCCTAACTATCTAATCACATAATCTTATCTACAGTTTTAATTTAAATTTGTTATTTTATTTATTAGAATTTCGCTTAAAAAACAAATTTTGATTTTATCGTTAGCTACCAGTTTAATTTAAATTGAAGGTAGGTTAGTTTAAAACTTTATAATAGATAGTAGTCTTTGTGGGACAATATTCGGACTTAATAAGTTCACTTTATTACTTGTCGCGTTCCGTACACTTGCGAAATTTTACGAACATGAACATACTTTATTCAATAATATTACGAAAAATGAATATTGTTCAACAAAAATTAAGAATTTATTTATTGACTCTAATGGTCAAGTGGTTCTTGTATATGCAATAATGCAATTCACTAAACAATTTTTCCCCTTGTACAGGGAAAAATGTCCAGAAGCTATACACGTGTGGTGGCAACACCCGTGTGACATTTTTTTTCCATTTTCTGCCAAGTATCAATAAGTGTATGTCACATCCCATCCTGTAAAAAGCCTATATATTTTGGGTTCCGCTTGGTGTACAAGAGTGACTTTCACAGGTTTTACAGGGGTGATGTGGCAAAAATTAAATTAAGAAAAAGAAAGAAACAAAAAGTAAGGAAAACGACGTTATTCAAAATTTACCTTCATTTCTCCCCAAATGGAAGCCCTTCAACCTCTCCATTCCCATCTCTACTTTCCTCCATCCATGTCGGTGAGACTACACAATTTGAATCATTTCCATTTCTGGTCGGAAACAAAATCAGAGAAGAACAAAAAGAAGCAATCGAGCCCAGAAGTTTTTGTCGACATCGAAAATTGTCCCCCCTGCTCCGAACTTCCACCGTTGCGAAAGGACCACCACATAACTATCCTCCTCCCGTCGGTGCCTGATGACAACTGAAGAACACACCTCTTTGCGCATACACGCCCAAGTGAGTGTTTGACATCTAATTACAAAGATGAGCCATAAATGATTTTTGAATGTTTTTACACGTCTTATTAGTATTTTGTTAGTTTAGATACATACATTGTAAGTAATGTTTTATTTTCCAATTATTATTAGTACATAACAAAATTCATTCTGTGAAGCAGTATAATTTTAGTATCAGAATCCATATGTACAAAAGAAGAAGTTGAAAACGGGTTCCATGAGCAGGGCCTGGTTAGTGGGAGCAAGCATTGGTGTTGTTGAGACACTAAAAGATCAAGGATTATGTTGATGGAATTATGCAATGAAGCTACTGCAACAACATGGAAAGAATAACCTTAGACCATACACTTAGACTAAGATGTTAACCTATGGTTGACTTCTCGTTTTGATTATCACAAACAAATCACTTTTAATTCTAACAAATTGTATTCGAGTATCTTTTAGAGCAATCGTTGAATGCTATCAAGATTGAAGGCACAAAAGATCAAGATTGTGAGATTCACAAATAGACAATCCATGTGTAAACAATCATGGCAAACCAATGGAAGCAAAAGAGTTCATAAATAAACATGACATATATCGAGACATTAGTTTTAATACATTAAATATATGTAAAGGTATAATGCTTCCTCATTTGGCCATGATATGTCTAGTAGCTCAAAGTAAATCTTTTATGCATAAGAAAATCATTCTTTTTCGAAAACATAAAAGAAATTGCATAAAATCGTTTTTCAAAGGAGTAAATACTTTTATCAAATAAATGAATTTGTAAGTCACTCTCTTTGAAAAGACTGGATAAGACTATTCTTCAAAATAAACCTACATCGATCAAATCATCATGAAAAATACCCTCCGGTACGCAAAAATTGCCAACCGGACGTCCGGATGTGCAACGGTCAATTTTTTGACCGTTGCACATCTCTAACGGCTAGCTCATCTGGACGTACGGATCCCTTGTCCGGATGGACAGAACTTTTAACCGTTTTGAGTGCTATAAATACATCGCTATTCCTCCACTTTGAAAAATAACTCTTGAGCATTAAAGTGAGACTTTTATTGATTCAACTACCTTATTCTTCATCATTAAGAAGATCAAAGAACATTAAATTGTTGAAAAACTTTTGAATGATTACAATTTGTGAAAATCTTTTGTTTATCAAAAAGTTTTTCATATCAACACTTTTAGCTAAACTCATTGTCATCTATTAAAGTATTTGCCTCTTCTTTTCTTGTTATCCATCTTAATTCTCTCATTCATCAAGAAGAGAAGTTTTCACTTATATATTCATTTTTGAATTGTGGATCGTGTTGAGGTTCTGGAAAGCTCAACATTGTAAAAAGGATCGGTGCTCATTGGTTGTAAGTCACCAGAAGCGTTGTAAAAGGTTGGATTGCGCCACAACTCAATCAACATAGTGAAAAAGGCTTTGTTCGTGACGGAGAACTTGGTAACGGGGGACGTAGATCATTGCGTTGGATCGAACCTTTATATTATATCGTTTGTATCCTCTAACCCTTTCTTTTACTCAACATTCTTACTTTGTGCAAACTTATTTCAATTATCTACGTGCCTATTTGTGTTTGGTTTGCTTCATTATCAATTGTGTGATCTTTAGTTTAAAATCTTGTATTGATAATAAAAAAATTTTAAAAATCAATTCACTCCCCTTTTGGTTAGTCAATCTTGAGCTTTCAATTGGTATCAAAGCTCGGTACTCACTTCTTTAAGATTTCACAATCTTGAGTTATGGCTAACACCGATTTTCAAAATCTTGAGGGATATTCTACAAACCAACCTCATTTCTTTGATGGCACACATTATAATTATTGGAAGGCTAGAATGATGATTTGTGTTCAATCTATTGATTATAACATTTGAGAAATCATTGAATATGGTCTGTATGTGCCCATAAAGACTATTAAAATAGATGGCAAACCCAATCAAAGTATTCCCAAATGTAGAGAGGAATATGATGATGAAAATAGGAGAAAACTATCATTAAATGCTAAGGTCAAGAATTTGCTTTATTGTGCTCTAGATAGAAATGAGTTCAATAGAATAAGTATATGTGATTCGGCTCATGAAATTTGGCATGCTTTTGAAGTGACTCATGTTGGAACCAACAAGGTCAAAGAAACTAAAATAAATATGTTGGTTAAAGAATTTGAAAACTTCTTTATAAAACAAGATGAGCCTATTGTTTATATGATTACTCATTTTACCGATATTGTGAATGGCCTAAAAGGCTTTGATCAGAAGTATACTAATGGTGAACTTGTGAACAAAATGTTTAGGTCACTTTCGAAAGAATGGAGCCCCATACGAATGCTCATCGAAAACACAAAGGACGTGAACTCACATCATTTAGAAGAATTGTATGGAACATTGATGACCTATGAGCTCAATAATGCCGAAATCAAAGAAAAGACAAGGAAAAGTAAAGAAGATTCAAAAGAAGCTCCCAAGAGACAAATTGCTTTAAAATCAGCAATAGATGAAGAACCATCAACAAGGAACATGAGCGATGAAGAGCTTGATGATCTAGTACTTCTTGTCAAAAAAATGGAGAGGCTTCCGAAACAACAAGAAGTCTCAAAGAAGAAATGACAAAGGAGAAGAGAAAAACAAGAAAATCATTTACTATGAATGCGACAAACCCGGTCATAAAATAACGGAGGGCCCAAACAAAAAGAAAAACTTCAAGAAAAATGCATTCCAAGCCACTTTGGATGATAGTGATGATGATGAGCAAAATGAAAGCGATGATCAAAACGAAGTTGCTAACATGTGTTTCACGACCGTCGAAGACAAGGTAAGTACAAAAGAATTTTCTTATGACGAATTACTTAATTCTTACGATGAGCTACTTGAAGATTTTGAAAAACTTGCTTTAAGTCATTCTATTTTCAAAAAGAAAAATTTTCTATTGAAAGATAAATTAAAAAAGACTTTGAAAAAATCAAAAGAAAATCTTGACTATGAGCTATTGACTAAGGAAAATAATTCTCTAAAAGAAAAAGTTGAGGATTTGACAAAAATAGTGTATAAATTCACCGAATGAAAGAAAAACTTTGACTTGATGCTTGGAAATAAAAAATGTATCTTTGACAAAGGGGGAATCAGATTCAATCCCTCTTTATAACAAAGTCTCTCAAAAATATGTTTATTAAAGTTTCAAACACCACTTGCACTTTTTGTAATAAAATTGGGCATGTTTCTTTTAATTGTTTAGCTAAAAGAAACTATACTTTGAAAACAAAAACAAGTGGATCAAAGAATCTCCAAAAACTAACTTCCAAGGACCCAAGTTTGTATGGGTACCAAAAGTCAAAAATTAAATTGTTTTTGTAGGTACCAAACAAAATCAAAAGCAAATGGTTTTTGGATAGTGGATGTTCGAAACACATGACGGAGATCGATGACTACTTTCGAATTTCAAAGCTAAGGATGTAGGTCATGTAACTTTCGGAAATAATGTGAAAGGGAAGATAATTGGCATTGGCAACATCGGTAATCACATATCCCCCTTTATTGAAAATGTCTTGTTAGCCTATTACCTCAAACATAATTTGCTAAGCATTAGTCAACTATGTGACAATGGTTATCATATAAAATTCGATTCTTCCAAATGTCTAATTAAGGATGCTGCATCAAAAGATGTAGTTTTCATAGGAAGCCGAAACAATGATGTTTATATCATTAATATTGACCATGAAAACAATGAACATTGCCTACTTAGCTTAAAAGATGAAACTTGGTTTTGGCATAGAAGACTCGATCATGTAAATATGGATCTTATTCAAAAATTTCTAAAAATTGTTTCGTAAAAAGATTGCCAAACTTGAAATTTGAAAAAGACAAGGTTTGTGATCCATGTCAACTTGGAAAGCAAGTCAAAAGCTTTTTTAAACCAAAAGCATTTTCATCAACAATAAAACCATTGCAATTTCTCCACATGGATCTCTTTGGACTGTCAAGAACGGCTAGCTTAGGTGGTAAATACTATGCTTTTGTTATCGTTGATGATTTTTCTAGATTTACATGGGTGATATTTTTAAGTGCAAATGTTAAAGTCTTAAAAGCCTTCAAACATTTTTGTAAGAAAGTGAAAAATGAAAAAGGTCACACTATCACTACAATTAGAAGTGACCATGGTGGAAAATTTGATAATCTTACATTTGATGATTTTTGTAATGATAATGGATATGAACATAATTTTTCGACTCCTAAAACTCCTCAACAAAATGGTGTAGTAGAAATGAAGAATCACACATTACAAAAAATGGCTCAAAACATAGTAAATGAAAAAAATTTACCAAAGTATTTTTGGGCCGCAGCCGTTAATACCGTATATTATATCATAAATAGAGTCTTGGTTGGTCACAAGAAAACCAAAACTCCATACAAGCTTTGGAAAAATAGAATTCTCAACATTAGTTATTTCAAGGTTTTCAGTTGCAAATATTTTGTCTTAAACACAAAAGACAATTTGGGAAAGTTTGATTCAAAATCTAATATTAGAATTTTTCTTGGTTATTCATTAACTAGTAAAGCATATAGAGTTTTCAACAAAAGAAATCTAGTCGTTGAAGAATTGATGCATGTTATTTTTATGAAACTGATATACTTGATCGAGAGAGAGATATTGATGATCATGTAGCGTTGGAGACTCATTTTGAACAAATGACTATCCAAAATAAGGAGCACCAAATGAAGAACAAACAAAAGAATCCAATGATCAAGAAAGAGAAGAAACTCGAACCGAAGCTCAAGAAGAATCTACATTGCCAAAAGAATGGAAGTTCGTCTCATCTCACCCAAATGAGTTAATCATCGGAGATCCATCAGAATGTACCACTACTAGAACCTCTCTTAGAAATCATCTAGGTAGTTGTGCATTCATTTCACAAATCGAACCTAAAAATTTCAAAGAAGTAGAATTTGATGAGTTTTGGATTCTAACAATGCAAGATGAACTAAATCAATTTGAAAGAAACCATGTGTGGGACGTGGTTGCTAGACCAACAAATCAAACCATTATTAGCACTAAATTGGTTTTTCGAAATAAAAGAGATGAAAATAGAATCATTATGTATAACAATGTTAGATTAGTGGCCCAATGTTACAATCAAGAAGAAGGAATTGACTATGAGGAAACATTTGCACCGGTAGCTTGATTAGAATCCATTCGCATGCTTCTTGCATTTGCATGTCACCAAAATTTCACTCTTTATCAAATAGATGTTAAAAGTATATTTTTAAATGGATTTATCCAAGAAGAAGTCTATGTTGAGCAACCACCTGATTTTGCAAATTAAAAGTCTCCAAACCATGTGTTCAAACTTAGAAAAACTCTTTACGACCTCAAACAAGCTCCTAGAGTTTGGTATGAACGTTTGAGCAAATTTTTACTTTCTAATAGTTTCTCTATTGGAAAAGTCGACACTACCGTTTTTATCAAAACTCAAAAACAAGACGTGCTCATTGTTCAGATTTATGTTGATGACATTATTTTTGGTGCAACAAATATTCAATTTTGTGAAGAATTTTCTAAAAACATGAGCATGAAATTTGAAATGAGCATGATGGGTGAACTCAAATTCTTTCTTGGACTTCAAATCAAACAAACATGTGATGACATTTATAAATCAAAGTAAGTACATCTTAGATATACTAAAGAGGTTCGAGATGAATGATCTCAAACCAATTAATACCCCAATGAGCACTTCCATAAAGCTTGACAAAGATGAACAAGGCATCATCGTCGACATAACGTATCGAGATATGATCGGATCCCTTCTTTATTTAACCGTAAGTAGACCTGATATTATGTTCAGCGTATGCTTATGTACTCGATTTCAATCTAATACTAAAGAATCTCATCTCAAAGCCGTAAAAAGAATTTTTCGATATCTTAGTGGGACTCAAAACCTAGGATTTTGGTATCCAAAACAAGCTCACTTTGATTTACTTAGTTATTCGGATGTCGATTGGGCCAGTTGTCAAGTTGATCGGAAAAGCACTAGTGACACTTGTCATTTTCTTGGTTTTGCTTTGGTTTCATGGTTTAGTAAGAAACAAAACTTCGTGACGTTATCTACGGTCGAGGCCGAATACATTTTCGTCGCAATTTGTTGTGCTCAAGTGCTTTGGATGAAACAAACTTTGAATGATTATCACTTGTCATATGATCATACTCCTATCATGTGTGACAATACTAGTGCTATTAATTGTCCAAAAACCCCATTTTACATTCTCGAACTAAACATATTGAAATACGGCATCACTTTCTTCGGGATCATGTTCCAAAAAGAGATATTTCGCTTGAATTCATCGATACGGAAAATCAATTGGCCGATATTTTCACTAGGCCTCTCGCCTTAGATTGATTCTTATATATTAGAAGAGGATTATGCATTGTTGATGAAAGTGGTATGCAAACATGAACAAAATTCTTCAAATGTTGGCCAACCGGACGAACCCAAGGTTCATCCGGACGTCTGGATCGTCAAATTTGAGAAGGTTTTCTCTCGTTTTTCAGCATCTCTTCTTCATTTTTCCCCTTTCTCTTGCAATTTCTCTTCCTACGCTCTCTTGAAATCACTCAACATTGACATCAATTCATCCCAATCTTCTCCCCATCTCCAAAATCAAAAGATCTACACTCCAAAACTACAAATCTCTTGTTTCTAAAATTGCCCTTTTCCCTTTTTCACTCGAACCCTAAGTCTCAAATCCTCTCCTCAAAATCCTCACACAAACCATTAGGATCTCATTTTTTTTGCTACCACTACAATCTCAAAATTGTATATTTCATTTCAATTTTTGAACATTTAGGCAATTTCTTCAAGAACCCTTGTGTGGCACTCAAGGTATCCTATTCAAGTATAGCTATGGCAAGCTCCCAACGAGGAAAAATAATGAAGAAGACCGAGAAATGACCTCCTTTGTCCTCTTCCGAAGAAGATATGGACCCGGAGCCCAAGGCACTAGAAAATTCCTTCGAAAAATCTCCAATTCTCATCGGTAAGAGTGTCAATTTTGCTGATTTTTCTATAGAAGCACCCGCTTTCCATATTGAGGAATATATTGAGAAAATAGGTTGGATATCCGTGTGCACCATGGAGGAACACGCATACCCATGCCTCATGGAATATTTTTTCATGAATATGAAATTTGATCCTAGTAATAACACTATTACTTGCCTTCTTAAAAATGTTCGTATTAAAATCACTAAAGCACTTATTCGTGATATTCTCAAACTCAAACCGTGTGACTTGCAAATATTTGTTCACAAAACGCTTCCTACTTGTGATGGTTGTAACCCGACCGAGGCATGTCGATGAGTCACCGGTAAATTTTTTGAAAATATCACCAAGATTAGCGCCAACCAATTGACTATTTCATGCAAAATTTTACAAAACATTATTGCTAACATCATTTTTCCAAGAAAAGGTCACCGAGACGAAGTGAGTAACTTCGATCTCTTCATTTTAGGTTGAGCGTAAAATAGATTTTCCAACTCTTGCTTTTGATGTTATGAATCTTGTACATACATCACGACACACCAAAGCACTACCATACGGGATGCTTCTTAAGAAAACTTTTAAGCACTTCGATATTCCTCTTGAGGGGGAAACCTCTATCAAACCAAGCTCTACCGATATCATCGATTTCAAAACTCTAAAACGAATGAAAATTGTTAAAGATCACGGGCAATGGGTAGCCCAAACAAAGGGTTTTGATGCCTCATCCGGTCCCTCGACACTACCATTCGAAGATGAGTTGGAGGAAGATCCCGACGATGCTCCTATCCCTCCATCCGGTATACCTGGCTCAAGCACATCACACTATTCCGTTGATCGATCTTTCATGGAAGAGCATGAATAAGTGGGACCACAAAGTAATGAAATGATTTCATGATAACTTTTGGTTTGTTCGTTTTTGACAAATTGCTAGTCTAATTTGATTGGAAACAAGTCAATGACCACAACTCATAGCCTTGGACAGACGTTAGTATGGATTTCGTTGTGGGACTTCCTAGGACTCAGTGTGGATTTGACTCTATCTTTGTAGTGGTTGATCGATTCTCCAAGATGGTTCACTTCATCCCCTGCAAGAAAACTACATATGCTATCAATGAGGCTTTACTGTACTTTCGTGAGGTCTATCGACTGCATGGACTGCCTACATCTGTTGTATCTGATCGGGATACTTGTGGTATTCGATCAATACACAATTGGATTTCAGCAGTCTATATCGCCTTAGACAGAGGTTGTTAACCACTCCCTGGGTTATTTACTGTGTTGTTTAGTTGGTGATCACATCAAGTATTGGGATCAGAAGTTGTGTCAGGCTGAATTTGCTCATAACCATGATGTTAATCGGAGTAGAGGTTTTAGTTCATTTCAGGTGGTGTATGGTCTTGTTCATCGTGGTCCCCTTGACTTGGTCCCAGTTTCAACTACTGTTAAAATGCATGGTAAGGCCGAGGACTTCATTCATCAATTGTAGCAGGTTCACTCACAGGCTCATGATCAGTTGTAGGCTACTGTTACTAAGTATAAGCATGATGTAGATCTTAAACGCCGACATGTTGAATTTGAGGTAGGTGACTTTGTTTGGGCAATGTTAACAAAAGATCATGTTCCTGCTTATGAATACAACAAGCTCACTGTGAAAAAAGTTGGTCCATTGGAAGTCTTTGAGAAGATTAGTTCGAATGCTTATCGTTTGAAGCTGCCAAGTCATATTCGTATATCTGTTGTGTTTAATGTCAAGCATCTAGTACCATTTCGTGGTGATAATTCTGATGTTTTTTCCCTTTCCAATTCGAGGGAGAATTTTCTCACCCTGGGGAGAATGATTATGCGCGTAAGAAGTTAGAGTTCATAATGAAGTGAGATTGCAAAAGAATGAAATGATTTCATGATAACTTTTGGTTTGTTCGTTTTTGACGAATTGCTAGTCTAATTTGATTGGAAACAAGTTAATGACCACAACTCATAGCCTTGGATAGACGTTAGTACGGGTTTCGTTGTGGGACTTCCCAGGAATCAGCGTGGATTTGACTCTATCTTTGTAGTGGTTGATCGATTCTCCAAGATGGTTCACTTCATCCCCTGCAAGAAAACTACAAATGCTGTCAATGTGGCTTTACTTTACTTTCGTGAGGTCTATCGACTGCATGGACTGCCTACATCTATTGTGTCTGATCGGGATACTCGCTTCCTCAGTCACTTCTGGCGCAATTTATGGCGTTCGGTCAATACACAGTTGGACTTCAGCAGTGCATATCATCCTCAGACAGATGGATAGACAGAGGTTGTTAACCGTTCCGTGGGTAATTTACTGCGTTGTTTAGTTGGTGATCACATCAAGTCTTGGGATCAGAAGTTGTGTTAGACTGAATTTGCTCATAACCATGTTGTTAACCGGAGTACAAGTTTTGGTCCATTTCAGGTGGTATATGGTCTTATTCCTCGTGGTCCCCTTGACTTGGTCCCATTTTCTACTACTTTTAAAATGCATGGTAAGGCCGATGACTTCATTCAACAATTGCAGCATGTTCACTCACAGGCTCATGATCAGTTACAGGTTGTTGTTACTAAGTATAAGCATGATGCAGATCTTAAATGCCGACATGTTAAATTTGAGGTGGGTGACTTTGTTTGGCGCGGTGTTAACAAAAGATTGTGTTCCTGCTCATGAATACAACAAGCTCACTGCAAAAAAGGTTAGTCCATTGGAGGTCCTTGAGAAGATTAATTTGAATGCTTATTATTTGAAGCTGTCAGTCATATTCGTACATCAGACGTGTTTAATGTCAAGCATCTGGTACCATTTCATGGTGATAATTCTGATGATGATGATGCTTTTTACCTTTCCAATTCGAGGATGAATTTTTCTCACCCTGGAGAGAATGATGAAGTGCGTAAGGAGTTAGAGTTCATGATGAAGTGGGATCACAAAGCAATGAAATGATTTCATGATAACTTTTGGTTTGTTCGTTTTTGACGAATTGCTAGTCTAATTTGATTGGAAACAAGTCAAATACCACAACTCATCACCTCCGGCCATGGCGTACATCGGATTTCGGGCAGATTTCATTATTTAGGAAGCGTTTTTGCTGTTTATGGTAATTTTTATTTTAGTAATATCTCATTCAATAAAATTCGGATTCATATTCCGTTTGTTGGAGGATGATCCTGAATCTTAGGAGTTTCTATTTTAGTTGTTATCTCGAATTTTTTCATCTATGGAAAAATATCATTTTTTATTTTTCAATATTTATTTCCGAATTTTACTAGGATTTTTGCTATTTAAGACATTGTAAGCCCTTAGAAGACGCAGTTTTGGAATTGAATAAAATTTCTCTTGAGTTTTTCTCATATTTGTGAGGTTGTTTATCTTTCCTATAATCTTCCGCTACATCAAGTACCCTCTTCAACAATTATATGTGAAAAGATGAAGGAAGATCAGAAGTTGAAGGAATCTAAGGAATCACTAAGAACAGTTATGTATTTGAGCTATTGGGGTCCTAATTGAATTGAATCCCCATACCCCTATTTCTTTGTCTATAGAGAACTAAATATTTGCTCAACTTAAGGATGTTTACAATTATGAAGAAAAACCTTCAAGAGTCGTACTGAGCTTTTTCAATGTATTCTACAGTATATTGAATTAATAGAATTGTGCATTTTTGTTTCATGGTCTTTTGTTAGTTTAACTACACATATTAAACGTGGACATGTAATTTTCCAAAGTTCTTAAGTGTATAAAGTGCACTTTTAATTTACGTGGTTGTTTTCCATCTCCAGCAAGATCTTTCAAAGAACCGTGTAATACATAAAAAAATACAAAACAATATAGTAAGTGACAAAAGTGTGTCTCACGAGGGCAAACACCGTTAAGATAACTTAGGATGCAGTCTAAAGTGCTGCTCGGAACACAGAGTGATGATTAAGACTTGCTCGTCGTGTAAAATGGGTGTAGTTTGTTTGGATCGCTTGGTGAAAGACCCGTGGAAGAGGGGGATTCGGGGTTTACAGTGTGACCGGAGGTGCGGCGCCGATTGGTTAGCCTCCAATGGAGGGGATGAGTGATAAAATGGGTGTAGCCGTTGGTTGGAAGAGCTTGGTGAAAGATGTGAACTGAATAATTTGGGGGAAATGTTGTAATTGAATAATTTGGTGGAAATGTGGTTGATAGAAATGTAAAATGCATATTTTTTCCTCCTTATTTTATGTGCTCGTATGATTATTTTGTACTAAAATGTACTCATTACGCTCATATTTTGATTTAGGTGGCAATTCTATGGATATGGCGTAATTTGGAAGAAATAGGTGAAAAGGGACCAAAATGGAAGAAAGTGAAAGTTCGAAGACTAAAGTACAAATATTCTAAACTTGTTTCTAACCTTGTGATGAAGATTTGAGAGTGTTAGATGTCAATTGAATGAAAAAAAGGATTCAAAGGGATGAAATATAGCCAAGACATTATCACATATCAACTTTCAAGCTGAAAAGTTTTGCATCGATTTTTAACCTCATATTGAGACCAATTTTGGACATGGTAAACGATTGAATTTGAAAATGATCTCTGAATAAAAGTTGTAGCCCTTTGAGTTATCTTTCTAACTCATCTTGAATCGTCTCAATCGGACATCGAAAGATGAAGTTATGATGAAAATACTGAAACAGACGCAAAGTGGACAAATTTCTAGCGCTGTCCTATAGCGCTCAAGCGCCGCTACAGATTTTAGGTTTTTATTGTTTGGGCCGCGAAAACTCGAGAAAAAGATTCCAAATTGGCCAAGAACGTGTAAGAAAATATAAATAGACCTAAGGAGACCAAAACAGAGGGGAGAACCTCTTCAACTTCATTCTTCTCTATTTTTCTCTTATGTTCATGAATTGTAACTAAACTTTTACACTTGGTCGAAGGAGATTGAAGCCTCATAACCACATATTGTAAGATCTAAATGATTTTTCTTAATTTAATTCATGTTTTTGAGTATTGAATATTTTTCTGCACTTATTTCCATGATTGTTATGTTTAATTTCTAGGAGACCTACTAGTTTATTATTCGTTGCAATCTACCGCTAAATTAAGTATCAAATCCGTGATTGTTTGATCTCTTTAACTTGTGAAACACTAGGATTTGATGATTTTCTGCGATAGAGGTTATTGAATCTTAAGAAGAATGTTTAAATAGATTAAATATAACCGCTAGTGTTTGTGTTATCTAGTTCATCGATTTCTCTATTGTGTAAAGCTGCTATTAAATTGAATTTTGAGCGCTGGTATGTGGTTATTTAATAATTAGGGTTAATTAGAACGCTGGTTTCTAATTAACTAAAATTAAGGAGAAATAGGAAAATTATTCCAACGGTGAATATTCAAGATATGAATTGAATTATCCTTGCATCTATGATCAGTTGTGAATTTCTGAATGTGAATATTGACTTGGACCAATGTTAGTCTTTTGATTGTTTTCGTTAATTTAGTTTTCATTATTATTAATTGTGTTATTTACAATTGTTTGCATACAAAAATCCCACAATCATTGTAAGGAGCATAAAATATTAAATTACACACTCTTCGTGGGATCGACCCTTACTTCCACTACTACATTAGTTTTCAAGGTTTAAGGACTATTTTTGAGTGCCTACGACAGCACACCAAATTTTGGAGCCATTGCCGGGAAGTAGTGCTAATTTATTTTTGTGCTTCTTTAATTGTTTATTTTATTTTGAAAAAAAAAAAATCAAAATTTTTAGGTTTTTAGGCAATTTATTGTTTTTATGAATTTTAGCATAGAATTTTATTTATTTTTCTTATTCTAGTTTCTTTTTAACTTTTTTTTTTCATTTTTTTCATTTTTTTTAGTTTCCTTGATAGTTTATGCGCATAACTCGATCTACTACTCAAGAAACTTGATTGCAGATATGGCTACCAATTCTCAACAATTTGGCGTCAGATTTGATCCCCCTTCTAGATAAGTTAATAAGGTAAACGTTTCATTCATTGAACAACAACTTGCGAGTCTAACTACTCTTATTTGTCAAATGGCTGTAGGTACTATGCAAACAGCAAAGACTTGTGGAATTTGTTCATTTGTAGGTCATCCAACTGATATGTGTCCAACACTTCAAGAAGAATCCATTGAACACTTAAATGCAGCCGGTAGCTTTCTTGGACAACCACAAAGGAATTATGATCCATATTTAAACACGTACAACCAAGGATGGATGGATCATCCAAATCTTAGTTATGAGAATCGACAAGTGAATCAACCTATGAATCAAAATTGACAGAATTTTCAGCAATATAATCAGCCATACCCTCCTAAACATCAACATGGCCAAACTTCTAACTCTAGTATGTCTTTTGAAGATATTGTTAAATCTCTTGCCACTAACAATTTACAATTTCAACAGGAGAGAAGGGCTAGCATTTAAAGTTTGAAGAATCAAATGAGTCAAATGGCTAATGCGGTTAGTAGGTTGGAGTCACAGAATGTGGGAAAATTGACATCTCAAACAGTGATAAATCCAAAAGAAAATGTAACTGCAATCACGTTGAGGAGTGGAGCGGAGATTGAAGCTCCAGTGAAGGTAGCCCCTACATCATCGATGGAAGAAAATAAGGAATATATCACAGCAAAAAAGAGTGCTTCTAACGATACTGAGGTAACTAAGCGTAAGTTTCCACCTCTTTCTGATTATAAACATTTACCTCATTTCCCTCAAGTTTTAGTAGGATCTAGGAAATATGAACGAGATTACGATGAGTTGCATGAAATTTTTAGTAAATGTGAGGTAAATATTTCACTTTTAGATATGTTTAAACAAGTGCCTCGTTATGCTAAATTTTTGAAACACTTGTGCACAAGTAAAAGGAAACGGAAATTGAAAGGAATTGAAAGGGTAAAAGTTAGAGAACATGTATCTGCAATAATTCAAAAGAAACTTCCTGCAAGTGCACGGATCCAGGTATGTTCACTATCCCTTGCATGATAGGCAATACTAAGTTTGAGAAGATCATGTTAGATTCCGGAGCATCTATTAATGTCATGTCATATTCTGTATACACTTCCTTGAAATTAGGACCTTTAATTGACATTGGTGTGATAATTCAACTAGCTGATAAATCTAATGTCTATCCTAAGTGGGTAGTTGAGGATATTCTTGTGAAAGTTAATGAATTAGTTTTTCCTGCTGATTTTTATGTGCTTGACATGGGCAGTAGTAATCAAATTCTCCCTATTTTGTTAGGAAAATCGTTCTTAAGGACATCTAAAACTAAAATGGACTTTCATAATGGCACACTAACCATGGAATTTGATGATAAAACTATTACACTTAATATTTATGATTCCATGAAACATCCATGTAATAATAACCATGTTCATTTTATTGATGTGATTGATCAATTAGCACATGATGTTTTCGAATTTTTTTTCTTTTCCTTCTTGCTTTTTTCTTGCACAATGTAAACTTCAAATTATACACCAATAATGGAACTCCCTGAATTGACACGGATCAATACTTGATCACAGATCGATATAGTTGGTCACATACACCCAAACATCAGTCCCCTAATCCCAAAACACCGCAAATACTTGGTTACTGATTGACCAAATAGTTGGTCACAGAAACTCTTCGTCCTATCTGCTCGACACCACCGCCACCTCCATCGCCCCGACCATCGATCAACAACCAACAATAATACCAACGACAACCAACCACCAACAACAACCATACACACAGAGATCCACCACACCACAATCGAGAAACCACCGCAAAATCACAACCAAAAAATCGCTGCACCACCACCGCAACAACCAAGCAACCTCCACCACCTCGACAACTAACTCTATTTCTATCTATACCACGCCACAACTCAAAGACCTACAGTCTATTGTTCGTTCTCTGTCTGGCGAAGACCTCCACAGCACCCACAAACCGTTGCATCGAAGACCCACAACACCTTCATTGCCCGCCACAGCCACACAGCGTCGCGACGCAAACGCTGCTGCCGACAGGGAGGGAGAAGAGGAGGAGGCAGCAGAGAGGAGAAGGGGATGAGGCGGCAGGGCAAAGAGAGAGAGAGATAGAGAGGATGTGTGAGGGGGGAGGAATTGATAAATAAATTAAGATTTTAAAAGATTAATTATTTAATTAAAATGATAAAAAAAACTTGATAAATGAAAAAAAAAACGTGAAAACCTTATTTTTAAAAAGGCCAAAGTTAAGACCTAGCTCGGTGTAATTTCCACTTAAAAAAAAAAGAGGAAATTACATCAAACCAGCTATTTAGTTTTAACTTTTTAAAAATCAGATTTTTACTTTATTTATTCAAAAATCAGGTTTTAATTTCACAATTAATATTAATAATAATATTTTAAATTAAATTAATCTATATACCCACCCCACTATCTACCCCCACCAATTTTATTTTATATATAATATCTTATTCAAACCCTAATCAATTTCATATGCACTCCCACTCTCACCCGTCGCCTCCGGCCGCCGCAATCCCTTCTCCCTCTTTTCCTCCGAATCTGCTGCGCGACGCAGCGTGTCGCGCATCGTGGTGACACGCAGCAGCGTCGCTGCTGTGCGACAGAGCAGTGACGCCGCCGCTGTGTCGCACAGCAGCTCATCGCTGCTGCCTGTGCGACATAGCAGCGTCGCGCTGCTGTGTGGCACAGCACAGGCAGTAGCGCCGACCCATTTAAAAAAAAAAAATTTCTTTTTTTAAGGTTCCGGCAGCTTTAAGTTTAAGCTGCCTGCAAAGGAGAAAAGAAAAAAAAAATTAAAAAACACGAGCCGGCTCGGCCTGTTTAGGCTCGGGTCTAAAACTCGGACCGAGCCTTATTTTTTTGGCTGGGCTTTGCTCGGCTCGGATCGGGCCAAAAAAAGCTCGGTCCAAAAAAGCTTGAGCCGAGTCCGGGCTTTTTTTTTCCGGCTCGGCTCGTTGACATCCCTAGGTGGGGTGGAGTGGGTGGGGTTGGTCAATTATATTATATTATAATTAAATATTTAATTTAATAGATTAATTGTAAAATATAAATAATTAAATCATGAAAAAATCTTAGTTTTGCAAATTTAAATATTGAGACCTGATTTTTGATTTTGTGAAAGTAAACCCCTGAACCATGCATTTATCCCTTAAAAAAAAAAATTGTCTAAGAAAGGCCTCCTTTTATTTCTTCACCGCACGCACACTGTAACTTAGGCTTTTAATTAAATTCCTTTTGAATTTTCCTAAAATAAAAAAGCAAAGATAATAGAAAACTGTCCGTCGTCTCTCCGCCAGAAAATGAACACGTTAAAACTTCCTCCGGCACTCCACTTCCGCTTCCCTCCACCACATTTCCCTCCGCCGCCGTTCTTCCGCCGCCACCAGCACCATCTTCTTCTCCTTCGAACTCCACTCTTTTCCACTCATTCTTCCGCCTCTTCAACCACCGCACAACAACTGAATTTCACCAACCAAGAATATGAAGAATTAGAGGACGACCCATACGACGTCGCTTCCCTCCCAAACCCTCACTACGACTTCACTCCCCTTCTCACCTTCCTCTCATCCTCCCAGTATATCCCTAAATCTGAGCCCGACCCACCAACCCGACTCGACCCGGCGGAGCTTCAACTCGCAGAGTCATACCGAGCGGTTCCGGCCCCTCTGTGGCATTCCCTCATAAAATCCCTTTCCTCATCCTCTTCTACAATATCTGCCGCATACTCTTTAGTCACCTGGCTTCAAAAACACAATCTTTGCTTTTCATATGAACTTCTGTACTCCATTCTCATCCACGCGCTCGGACGCTCCGAGAAGCTCTACGAAGCTTTTCTTTTGTCACAGCGTCAGACACTAACCCCATTGACATATAACGCACTGATTGGGGCTTGCGCGCGCAATGGTGATCTCGAAAAGGCCTTAAATTTGATGCAAAAAATGAGGGGTGATGGTTACCAATCTGATTTTGTGAACTATAGTTTGATTATTCAGTCACTTATAAGGAATAATTCTGTAGATACAGGGATATTGGAAAAATTTTATAATCAAATGGAGGCTGATATGATTGAGTTAGATGGGCAATTATTAAACGATATAATTGTGGGGTTTGCTAAGGCTGGGGATATAAACCGTGCATTATACTTTTTGGGAGCGATTCAAGGGAAAGGGCTGAGTCCAAAGACAAGTACACTTGTGACGGTGGTGAATGAATTAGGGAATATGGGGAGGACTGAGGAGGCTGAGGCAGTTTTTGAAGAATTGAAGGAGGGCGGTTTAAAACCCAGAACAAGAGCTTATAATGCGCTTTTGAGAGGGTATGTGAAGGTTGGTGCTTTAAAGGATGCAGAATATGTTGTGTCAGAGATGGAGGAGACGGGGGTTTTGCCCGATGAGCAAACATATAGTTTGCTTATTGATGCATATGCAAATGCCGGGAGGTGGGAGAGTGCAAGGATTGTGTTGAAGGAGATGGAGTTGAATGATGTGAAGCCGAATTCTTATGTTTTTAGCAGGATCTTAGCAAGTTATAGGGATAGGGGAGAGTGGCAGAGATCATTTCAAGTTCTCAAGGAGATGAAGAATTGCAGGGTAAATCCTGATAGGCAGTTTTACAATGTGATGATTGATACATTTGGGAAGTATAATTGTATTGATCATATGATGGCTACATTTGAGAGGATGAAAGTGGAAGGGATTGAACCAGATACTGTGACGTGGAACACACTTATAGATTGCCATTGCAAACAAGGGCACCATAATCGGGCGGAGGAATTGTTTGGGGAAATGCAGGAAAGTGGTTGTTTGCCTTGCACCACAACATACAATATAATGATAAATTCTTTCGGAGAGCAAGAGAGGTGGAATGATGTGAAGGAATTGTTGGGAAAGATGCGGAGTCAGGGACTATTACCCAATGTTGTCACTTACACAACACTCATTAATATATATGGAAAGTCGGGGAGATTTAATGATGCAATTGAGTGCCTGGAGGTGATGAAGTCTGCCGGGTTGAATCCATCCTCCACCATGTATAATGCACTAATCAATGCCTATGCTCAGAGGGTATGTGCTCTGTACTTCAGTTAATTCTTGCTCAGCGTCTTTGTGAAAATGATGATTAGAGGATGTTTGGCTAAGCTGAAAAGTTACTTAAAAGGATGTACTTCTTGAAAAGTTACTTCTTAAGTAACTTGCAGATTAGCCAAGCATGCGGTTACTAAGTATTCTTGTTCTTTCAACATCAACCTTGTGTGTTTAACTACTCATTACTTCGTTATATGCTGAACTACCAACATTAACAATGTTATTACATGGCTTATTATATCGAGATATGGATTTGATGTTGACTATGCATCTGATATTAGCCTGATATGATTGTTGACAGGGATTATCAGAGCAAGCAGTAAATGCATTTAGAGTCATGAGAGGAGATGGTCTTAAACCTAGCTTATTAGCTCTCAATTCATTGATCAATGCATTCGGCGAGGACAGGAGGGATACTGAAGCCTTTGCTGTGTTGGAGTACATGAAAGAAAATGTGAGCGAATGTGTTAAGTTTATTTCTTTAAATTTGGATACTTAAATGCTTTTCTTACAGTCCAGTCGGATGCTAATGTTATCCTGTGACTGCAGGACCTGAAGCCAGATGTTGTTACATACACCACACTCATGAAAGCATTAATTCGCGTTGAGAAGTTTGAGAAGGTACATTTAATTTCCAGCACTCTCTATATCATGGGTATATTTATTTTTTATGTTCTAAAAGACATGAACCTTAAGCTCCACGGTAATATTTTTTTGTGAACAGCCCCTTTTAATCTTATGCTTTCTCGTTAATCTTCTTTAGCTCATTTCAGGTTCTGTGATCCATTCGGTAGTTCTTCTTTTTAAGTTTCATAGTTTCTAAAAGATAAATCAAGGCATGAGCAAGGTTTAAAAATGTGAAACTAAATATTGAGGCAGTTTTTCTTTAAGAGGCGAGACGTAAGCCTCGAGACGGATTGAGGCGTAAGCCTCACAAAAAACAAAAAATATAAGTAAAAGAATTATAAAATAATGCAAAAATACAAAAAAACCAAAGTTGAAGCATATAGTAAATAGGATATATAGCCATTAGCATATTGAGATATAGTCCATCTAAAGAAATAAGATGTTTAGCAAAAAAAAAAAAAAAACATTACAGAAGTTAGAAATCACTCCATTTGCAATGGAAAAAAAAAAAAAAAAGAAACAGCTTAAACTAAAAAAAAAAACCTAATAGTCCGCACTATCATCACTGTTACTAGTATCGTTAATGGAATTATCATCAAATCTAATTTTCCCATCATCTTCATCTTCATCTTCGCTACTCTCAATTTCTACAAAATCATCTTCCTCATCCACCAATTGCAATGTAACCTCATTTCATTGTTTTGTTTAGATCCAAAATGCCTTTTTAAATGACCCATTTCTTTTTTAAGAAATACACTTTTTGATTTCTTTTCATACAATTGAAAAATCAAATTTTAAATGAGGCGTGCCCCTTGAGGCCTGCGTCTCAAATTTAGAGGCGTGAGCCTCATATTTTTAGCCTAAAAAATATCGCATCGAGGCATACTACATGCGCCTCACAGTGAGGCGGGCTCAAGGCGGGCCTCACTACCGCCTTTTTAAACCATGGGCATGAGTAATGGGCACATATTCTGAGAATGAAATAAGACTGCTCAAGGAACATTGGTCCGAGATTCATCACAAACCACTACGAGCATTTTGGCTAAATTACATTATAATTCCAGCTGGTCAAAAATACTTTTTATTAACACGTACAGTAGGTTCCACAACTTACTACCAATTTATTATCCACAAATTCTGTGGGACCCGCAACTTATAAGCACCACAAACAAGTACTATGAACAGTATCTCTCAATGCAAAACACTTATCAAACATGCCAAGATATGCGACCGTTACTTTTTAAATCTTGCCTTTTCCCTTATCCAGGATGTCGTGCATAGTTATGGCATCAACATCGTACGTGCCCATAAAAGATACTGTAGAAGACTATTTAGCCTTTGCTTGATTTTTATTTTTATTTATGTTTTTGCTAAAAAGTTCATTTTCATACTTAAATAAAAAAAAAAAGGAAAAATGCAAAGCTTAATATTTGATAATCTCAGGAGATGGAAATAGTATTAATTAGTAGAGCTATCAGTTAAACTTTCCAAATACTTTAATGCGCCAAGAAATTTTCTTTATGACTTTCAAGTTTTATACCCTTCTTTCAATTCAAGTTCGACATTTATACTTTCACTTGTATCATTCTCATAAGAAACGAGGAGACCATATTCTTGCCTTCAAAGTATAATGTTGACCGAGAATCGGTCTTTCCTACAACAGATGCTATATGTTAGTTCTTAAGAAAAAAATACATGTAAACGAACTTGGAAAAACTTCTAATATCCTTTTGAACTCTATGAGTTAGAGGTTCTCATGATTTTTTTCTATGTTTTAGAAGAACTTGATGCAAATAAATAACAAAATTTTGATTTTGAAGTATTTTACCATAACATACAATGCACGTGCAAGTCCTTTAGGACTTATTTGGCAATCATCATCTCTGTCATTTGTTTATCTTCAGCCTTATCTCTAAGTCCAAGTTATTTTTGGATTAATTTGCTTTTTGCCCTCCTGGAATTTCCAATCCACATACAATAATTAGGTACTTCAAGTCTTGTGAAGTTTTTATTGGAGTTATCCACTTGGAATGCTCAATTACTTGTCAACTGCTGTATTTTCCATGTGATAGTATATATTTTGCATAATTCATATCATGACTTTATGTATTGATTAGATTTTAAACATCAAACCATATTTACCCCATTGTAATAAAAAAACACTAAAAAAACTTTTCTCGAAATTGTAGTTAGTATGTGATATATTTATTAATTTGAGACATGAACTTTTATAGGTCACTAAGATTATCTACTTACCAATATTAAATTCTAGAGAGTGACTTTGCATGTGTGCCGTGTCTTCAACTTATCATCTACACAATCACATAATTCTAGTTGGCAACTTGGCATCATGGTATAAGACAAGACTTCCTGGAAAAAGTTGGGAATTTTGTAGTATTTAGCTGATTTATTATTTGTTCCATACTTCCGTCTAACGCAGCCATCCTGCACGTTCTAGGTTCCTGGTGTTTATGAAAAAATGCTTCTTTCTGGATGCACCCCAGATAGAAAGGCCAGAGCAATGTTAAGATCTGCTCTCAGATACATGAAGTTAACACTGCAATCATAGTTGATTCGTGTTTAGTCGTCTAGCCAAATCAAACTGCAGGATTAATGGCATATTGGCATATATCACTTGAATCCTTGACTTGAGGTTAGTTATTTGATCCTTGATAAACTATAACAGACGGGGACTGGACTATCTTAATCTTTCCTATTAAACATTCCATAATGGGTTTTCAGCTTCTGAAGCAATAATAAATGATATGCGATTTTTTATTGAGCGTGAAAGGGATTGCATTCTATTTTCATTCTGAAGTAAATCATCACTTTGGAGAATAACTGCTGCTTTTTCTACATTCATATTTAAATTTATTTGATTTTTATATGCAGGTTGGTTCGTAAATTGTCATTTATATTCTACTTCAACTGTGATATAAAACAAAATTCAAGACATTTGATTTTAGATGTTCGGGAATGAAGCCAAAATGACTTCACATATTCACCAAAAGAAAAGGTTCAGTCTGCCCGTACATGTACAAATATCTGAATTTTAATATAATTTTCACTGTATTTTCTGAGAGATATATCAAGATCTTGTTGATATATGTTACTTTTGTTGTACTCGTGACATTCTCTGTAGCTGGATGTTTAATACAATTGAATATAAGGGGCAAATTTTGACAGTTCTAACTTTTTTCAGTCGCAATTCTTTTGCAGTTATTATTATTATTATTTTTAAACTGGTATTGACATTTGTGAATCACAGATTATGGCAGTGTTTTACAGGAAATGTTGTGCATGTCAGCAAATTACCATTTTTTTGATGAAACTGCTGCATTTTGCTTACATTTTGAACATGAGGATATTGAAGGGACAAAGAATCACATGTAAGAAATCTTGAAAAGGAGAAGAATATATGAGAATGTCACACACATATTCAATTCCCTATCTTGTGTATACAGATTATACTGTCATCCAAACCCAATACACTAATGGGCCAAGAGGTGGGCCTGGGCAAGGCCTATAGGCCCACTCTCTGATGGGATCCTGGGCTTGTTCTCCCAGCCCAGAAGGAAGAAATGACGTGTACATCTATATCTTTTTTATTAATACTCGCGAGGTTTATAAAAAATTCTAATCCTCCGAAATTCTAATGCTAGAAATGAAAATAATCAAACAACAAAATCAATAATTTTCGTTGGTCATTATCTGCACCACATTTCCTTCTATTTACGTAGTGATTTATGCGGGGTATTAGGACGGTAAAAATTGGATTATTCTAAAAGAAATTTGAAGATTGTGTTAAGAAAATTGAAGTAAAAAAGAAAAATAAGTACAGGTATAAGGACGACTAGACGAGTTTGCCATCTTCATTGACCATACCAAGTGGATATAACTTACATTTTTACAACTTTAACAAATAAAGAAGATTTATTTTAAAAATCAAGTATCTATCTGTTTCCCATTTTCTCTCAATTTTTTAGAAAAAAATACTACATTACTATTGTCGGGGACGTAGCCAGGATTTCAATCTTAGGGGGAGGGGGGAATACGGGGGGTGGGCCCACCTCCTGGGGGCCCCGAATTTATTTATTTTTAACTAGAAAATGATTGAAAACAACGATTTTGAGTACCAAAATAGGCAAGTTAGATTGACTTACTAAAAAGACAATCAGTTTGTCGATACAAAAACAATATGTACATCTATGTGTCTAAAGCTATACAAATTGAAAACATGAACGTGTAATAGACATCAAAAAGTAAACTGTCTTTCTATATAATTTGTGAAGTGGTTTGGAAATTGGGAATTCATTATATTACAATTGGGTTGAGTTTTCATTTTTCAAATGGGATAAACAATGGGCTAGAACCAACTTTTCTTTATTTTTAAGGGAACAATACATTTCTAAGGAATTTACTTTACACCATTTAAAAAATACAAAAATAAGTTCCAAATTTCAAAAATCGTTTTTTAAAATTTTTTATTGATGAAATAATGAATTATGAAATCAATTTATTATTAAATATTTAAGTGTAATATAATATAATTATTACACCCCAACTCTACCACCCCTATTGTTCCGGAGACTATTCCAACGACCTTTCTAGTCACAATTATTCTCCGACGACTGTTTCGACGACTACCCCAATTCCGACAATTATTCTGATGACCATTCTGCTGTCGCTTTATTTCGACGACTGCTCCGATTCCAGTAAGTGTTCCAACTCCGGCGAATATATTATGGTCACAGATCTATATAATTTGATTACAATTCAAAAAATTTAGATCACAATTCAAAATTTTCGTAGGTCACAATTTGTTCATCGGACACAACTTAAAAATTTAAAGGTCACAATTCGTTCATCGATCACAAATCACAAAATTTATAAGTCACGCTACTTATTTTATGGTCACAAACATCACGTTAACTTAACATAAATTATATTTAGGTCACAATTTATTAAATTATTAGTCACAAATTAATGATTTTAAGGACACACATCATATATTGGTCACAGTTTATCTAATTCACTGGTCACATATTTGATTATTGATCACCAACCAACTAAAATATTGGTGACAAACAACCAAATCATTTGTGACCACCACTTCCCCACGACCTCCACCAACAGCACCACCACCGTCACCGCCCAACAGCAACATCAACGTTTCAAAACCAACACCACACCCTCCCCAACACCACTATCACCACCCCAAAACCGCAATCGCCACACACACCACCAAAACAACACATGACACACAACCACAGCTGCCAACTTCAGATCCACAATTCGCATTGCTCGATCCACAGCCAACACCACGACCAACACCTCCAAAACCACCACCACCAACACAGCCACATAGCCACAGGACACAACCATCGCACCGCCGCCTCACGCACTGACACCCAACCGTCACACCCACACACACATACCCAACCGTTACACCCACACACACATACCCAACCGCACCGCCACTGCACCCCATACACACACCCAACCTCGCCCAAATAGATCTACTCCTCCAACCCAACAAAAAAAAAATAGATTTGCACCTCCAAATAGACAATCGTTTTATTCCGGCATCCTCGCATACCCAATCGCACCTCCGCGCCCAAACAGATCTGCTCCTACATGACACCCAACCACTCAAACAAAACAAAATAGATCTGCACCTCTACACAGATAATCGCTTTATTTCGGCATCCACACAGACAGTCCCGACCTGTCGTTCGCAGTAGCGTCGATGGTGGATCCAGATAGAAAATAGAGAGGGAGAGTGAAGACGAGCGACAGAGAGATGAGGGGAATAAGCGTTGGCGACCGTGGCGAGGGGAAGAAGCGACGGAGGTCGTTGTGGCGACGGCTTTTAAGTAGATAGACGGGAGATGAGATGATAGTTGAGATAGAAACGTCAGCGGTCGTGAACAGAGAGAGACATGAACACTTATTTCTTCGACGGCGGAATAGTTGAGAGACAGGAGAGATAGAGACATCCAGAGAAGGGCAAATGGATGGGTAGAGTGAGAAATGAATTAGGTTTGATATGCAATTAAATTAATAGCGATTAAAATTTTATAATTAATATTAATATTAATTAAATATGAAAAACCTGATTTTTGAAAGGTTAAAGTTGTAATCTGATTTATGAAAATGGTATATTAAATCTAGGGGTGACTGTAATTTCTTCTATTTTTAATGTAACAGTTGGTAATCGATTCATAAATGAGTCATTTACTTTTAGATTGGATTTGGACTATTTATTTATTTAATTAACTATTGAATTTTTTATTTAGGTCTAAGATTTTTGTATGGTTGAATTTTAAAGTGTAAGTTATTGCGTCAATATTTAATAATGGAAAAAAAATTCAAAATTTTGCGGGAGTGAGTCAAAATTTGTGGGAGGGCGAAACTGAAAAATATATTACAAATTAACTAGGAATAGTGGACCAGCAGACCCCCCCCCCCCCCACCCAGCTCCGTCTATGACTGTTGCAGGGCCCCAGTTTGCCTAAATTGTTGACTTCCGTCTCACACTATACTTGAAGTTGGCGTTCCAACGGTCACAAACTTCATTTTCTATGGCCAAAAAATGGGCAACAAACAAAAGCTAAGTATGAATAAACTTGAAAACGGCATACTTGATTTGTGAACCTCTAAAGTCAGAATTTAAAGAGAGCATGTGGGCTAAAGGAACCTAAGCACGTGCTAGAACATTTTCAAAATAATATCAATTTTTTATAGCTTAAAAGAGTTTGCATGAATCGTGGGATCATCCAGAGCATGCTGGGGCCACCCTAGCCTTGGCAACGACCACCCAGGGCTTGTGGGCAGCTAGGTGCAGCCGAGATCCCTACATGCCTAGAGGGCATCTCGACGGCCGCCTCCTGCACGAACCAAAACAGGTTCTTACGCATCTGTTCATATTTTTCTCGATTTTATCACCTCCTTTCACATGAATACCGTTATGTAATTGTAAAAATGAATAGTTGTGACTCTTGTGATGAATTATGACTCCTTGGAAAGGTGTATAACATCTAAGATGTTTCTTGTTTGAAATAAGACTTTTGATGCACACTTGTGAGAAACCATTGATTTTCCTGTATTAGAAATCAATCCTTGGCATCTTTTTCTTACAAAACCTTGTTTATACTTTTTCATTATAGAAAACAGAGTATAAAACTCGAGTATAGATATCTTCAATACATGCAAAGAGTTCCTTTCTGTAGCAAGAAATGCATCTCATATAAAGAAACACTAAGTTGCATGAAATAATGTTGACACACTCATCTTAACATATAATGGTGAATACAGCTTTCTCAATATTTTGGGTAGCCAAGTTATCACCAACTAGGGTAAAAGGCATTTCATACTAGAAATACTACAGTTTGCTGTTTCTTGAAAGGCTTCCCATGCCTTTGGCTTTCTGCCTGAGAACATATTTCTGCGTCTTTCCAGTTGAAGTTTTAGGCAAATCCTCAAAAACGACTGTTCGAGGAGCCATGTAATGTGGTAACCGATCACGACAGTACTTAATAATTTCTTCTGCACTTGCATTACAACCATCCTTAAGTTTCACAAAAGCACATGGCGTTTCGCCCCAGTAATCATCGGGTCTTCCGACGACAGCAGCATCAAAAACGGCTGGATGACTGAAAATCATGGACTCCACTTCAATTGTACTTATATTTTCTCCTCCAGAAATGATTATATCTTTTGACCTATCTTTTAATTCCATGTAACCGTCCTGATGTTTTATGCCTAAGTCCCCGCTCCGAAACCACCCTCCCTTAAAAGCATCCTCTGTTGCTTTGACATTTTTCAGATAACCATTCATTACAGTATTACCCCTAAACATTACCTCCCCAATAGTTTTTGCATCCGCAGGAACACTCTTCATTGTAACGGGATCCATGATGTCGACTTCTTCCATGCCAAGATGGTGCAACCCTTGACGAGCCTTAATCTTCGCTCGTTCCTTGGGAGGTAAGGAATTCCATTCGGGTTTCCATGTGCAAACAGTTCCTGGGCCATAGGTTTCTGTCAGACCATACGAGTGAGTTACATTGAATCCTAGCTCCTCCATCTTAAATAATACTTGCGGAGGTGGTGGTGCTGCGCCTGTCATCACCGACACCTTTCCCGGAAGAGGCATTTGTTCACTAGCTGGTGCATGGATAATCATGTTCAAAACAGTCGGTGCGCCACCCATATGAGTCACCTGGTGCTGGAATATACTGTCAAATATACCCTTTGCAGTAACACTCCTTAGACATACATTTGTACCACCCTGCGCTGCCACGGCCCAAGTAAGGCACCAGCCATTACAGTGGAACATTGGGACTGTCCATAAGTAGACAGGCATCGACAGCATTTCATTAAGAAGAACTGCAGCAAGAGCATTGAGATATGCTCCCCGATGACTATAAACAACACCTTTTGGGCTCGAGGTAGTGCCTGATGTGTAATTAAGAGAAATTGGATCAAACTCATCGTTAGGCCGTATTACCGCAAAATCAGGTCTTCCGGTAGCTAGGAAAGACTCATATTCCAAATTTTCTGATGTAGAAATCACATTATTAACATCAACACATGAACAATAAGAGTCAGAGATTAATACTAAATAAGACAACTTGGTGTTCGTCTTGGATAAAAAATTTAATGCACCCTTGGCAACATCAAGGAACTGGTAATCAATAAATATGACTTTGGCTTCTGAATGCTTTAGTAATTCTGACAACATTGCCGAATTGTGACGTATATTAAGCGTGCAAAGGACAGCTCCAACCATTGGTACAGCAAAATGTAGCTCGTACATTGCAGGAATATTTGGGGCAAAAGCAGCAACCTATCACATCATTTGTTCACCATAAGGAATGCAAAATAAAGTAATGGTTGATCCAAGAAAAACATATAGTACTTTCTGTTTTGGAAAAGAAGATCATTATTCAGTGCTATGCGCAAAATATAATAGAAGCAATACAGAAGAAAGATGAACACCTACGTGAAATGAAGAATTTATGACTTATATTCTGCAGCTTTATTTATTAAAAATAAGAATTCAAGTCTCAATGAGGGAACTGAAACATAGATTAGAAACTAACAAAGACAAGGGCGCGAAAATATGAAGCTGCAGATATTCAACATACTAAATTGAACAGACTGTATTAAATTAAAGGAAGAAGTTAAAATGATGTTGATCATAAAATCCAGTATGGTTTGATACAGCATTCAGTATTGAGTAGTAAAATAGGCAAAGATTATAGCTTTTTTTTTTTCCTTCTCTTGCTCAATACTTTTTAGTGTTGGTGATATTGTATAGAGAAATGAGTGTTAAATTGTTTGTTTAAATGACAAAGAAATAGTTTAAGTTTAATTCATAGGAGCGTAATTAAACTTTATGAAATCAATCATGCTACATGAACAAACTCAAGGACAATTTCAAAAACAGAAGGGACACGTGTCCATACATAACTGGACAGCTTGAAAAATAAAATAAAAAAACATCCACACATACACTGTCAAGTCAGTCTGTTTGTACTGTATCTATTTTTTAGCCTGGACTAGTGGCTTTATTCTTATGAAATAGAAGCAAGAAAGAAAAAAAGAAAGAAAATGAAGAAAAGATGAATAATGAAATCCGAGGCAAGTGATTAACACTTTCTTCTTAAAACAAAATTGCCCCGCAACAGTGCTAACGGATTATGACACTTGACTTTCAAGATACAGCGGATACAACTTATGGTAAAAGTACTTCAAACCACAGGCAACGACGAACTCGAACGAAACTCTTCCCTCTACAAGAAGATGATTTTCGGAGAGTGTTTGATCTAATGCTCAATACAAATAAGACGTCCAAATGGTCCTATTTATAGAAGATGAGAGGTTGTGAGTGAAATATCACAAACTCAACAATCTTCACAAAGAGAAGCATCTCTTGCTGTCACTAGCTTATCGCTGGCATGTCGTTCGAGCAACAGTGGCAATTGTTCATCAGAAACTCTGTCTCTCGCCCGTCGCCCGAGCGACGGTCTCATCGTTCGAGCGCTAGGCAAGCGATGGAGTTAGGAAAATGTTCCAACCTGTTTTTCCACTTTTCTTTTCAACTTTGGACTGCAATTTCTCATTCATCTGGAATTGGTTTTGAAATTTCAAATATAGCACGACGATCTACTCGACGAGTAAACAAGTTAATCTATTTATATTTATAATTTGACTATCGGATCAAATTCGAATATTTGATCGAAGTTGACACAAAGTCACTTTTCAAGCTTTATACAACTAAATTTTCCAATCTTTAAACCAAATTCCAACATGTAGTACTATCCAATCCACCTTTATCAAGCATGCCACTAGTATTCTTTCCAAGTACGTTGAACCCATCTGCTTAATGATGAAACCCCAGTTCCGATTTCGAGAACAATACTAAGATTTTTAGTTTTTACATTTCCCGGAATAATTTATGATAGTTTAGAATGTTCATCCAGTAAAGTTTCTACATGTTAAGTTTCAGGCTATTCTCAAATGTTCCCAAAAAAGTAACTATATCAACCAAAACGGTTTATCAAATTTCCCATCTGGATTGTTTGGCACCTTCAACCTATATTTTTAAAATTTGAAATAATAAAAAGCAATTTAGATTTGCAATTAATTTCTCTACTTTACGAAACGAAATCCAAGATCCTCTTTTAGTGCTTCAACCGCAGCATAGTTATCATGTTATGCAATGATATTCTCAATCTCATAATAACATATACTCCATTAACTTTTCCATTACATACCTCACAAGCGCACTAGCATGAGTTGAACTGGGGATTTTTACCCTGCCTTCCTCCCAGATATGTAACTCCTCGACTGAAGGAACAAATTTATTCGAACCATGCTATGTGTACACACAGATTTGCCAGATGAAGTTACAAGTTGCCAGATGACAAAATTTCATTGGAGTTTGGCCAAAAAACAAATTTAAAACATCCAATCAGGGCTACCATCTCCCTTGTACATTGTCTCGATCTCCCCTGTACAAGGGGCTTATTCCAATTTATTTATTTAAACTTTTCTCCAACAGTCAATAGAGAACTAAAAGTAAACAGAGCAAACTGCAAACAAATAAATATCCTAAATATAAAAGTAAAATCAAAACAAAGAGCAAAAGATTAAAAGAAAGAACACCCCGGAATCATCGAGAAACAATAAATCATAACTCGAAATTATGCATAAATTAATAATCCCTATCAAACAACAAAATCAATTACGTAACTTGCAATTATACACAATACAAGGCGAAGCAAAAACAAAATCAATAAATTACAAAATTGAAAGAAAGCCCAGAAGAAAAATAGGACTTACAACATCTCCACGAGAAATTCCGATTTGATTGAGAGCAGAAGCAAGTTTAACACACCTTTCAAAAGTCTCTCTCCATGTGAACTTTACATTTCCATACACTATTGAAACTCTGTCTCTATATACAATTGCTGATCTTTCCAAGAAACTTATGGGGGTGAGTGGAACATAATTGGCTGAACATTTAAGCGTACCCTCCATTGATTGATGTTCTTGGAAGAGTCTCTCCTCAATGGATATGTTTTGTCTAGGAGCATGGAGCAGCTCATATGGGCACATGCGTCCAAGAATTTCATCAGCTAATAGAAAAATAATATATATATATATATATATATATATATATATATATATATATATATCTTCTATATATAAAAACTGCCTATTAAACGAAATATGTTGGTTTAACGGAAAAACTAACAAAATTTTTTTAATTTAAAAATCTTTTAACTCCATAATTGGGTTTCAAAATTTACAATTCTAAAGCCCATGTAGAAGTATTGGATGTCATGCTCATTTTATATATACACTTCTCTCCAAAGGTTTCATAAATTTTCAATGTGGGATTGTGCATTTTATATATACTCTTAACTCCAATAGTTTTATAAATTTCCAATGTGGGATAGTGACAAAAAAAATGTTAAAATGCTCATCAAAATTATTTTCAAATGTATGTCTAATTGACTAATTTGATTTTGAATTACAACTAATTAAATTGTAATATTCACTTTCATTCTTTCATTTATTTAATTTTCAAATTTAATTTAAATTGCACTTGATTATTAATATATTAATGTTAGATATTATTTTCTATAAGTTTAAAATATTTTAATTGAATAAAGTAAACTATTTTAATATATTTATTTTTAATTTTTAGTGTTTGGACTAATTGTAGGATATATAATGAATCTAATTAATAAAGATAGATTTACTTTGAATTATTTTTATGTATTTATTGCATTCGATTCGACCCCAGTTGAATTCCCACGAACTTCACGTCGAAATCATTCTCGATTGTGAATCAAAATCTTTCATCTCCATTTTCAGATATCGGAATTATCAAATTCGTAGACTTTTCGTATAAATCCTATGATTAATGCTCATGTTTAGTTCCTTAATTAATAAAAAAATTAAAATTCTTCTAACACTATTTAGCAATATTATAGTATTATATTAAATGTTTAGTAAGTATTATTTTTAAATATTAGATGATTTTATGATATAGTAAAAAATCTATTTTTTTTTATAATATAGAAAAAAACTATTTTTTCAAATAAAAATATATTTAATGTCTTAAAAATAATTAAAAAAATATTAAAAATACGAAACGTATTATGACGCTTATTTTTCGTATTGACACGCCTAAACTTGTGATTCTTGATTCTCAATATCGACGTTTCGCAACGCATTACGCCTTTTAGAACATTATTAATAAATGAATGAAAAATGCAAAAAGTTTTGTACTACTACATTTTAGTCAATAGAAAAAATGAAACTAAAAAAACAAAATGGATGTGGAGATTATCAATTTAAAAATGCTAATAGTTTATTTGGTAAGGTACATTGAACTTAATGAAGAAAAAATATTTATTTATTTAGTTTTGTATTATAATGTTATCTATTATTTTATTATGTACAAAAAGTTCATGATTAAATACAAAATTTAATATAATATAATAGTACGAAACACAAACTTATACATTTTAATTTAAAATTTAACATTATTCAAATTAAAATTAATATATCACAATGTGTAATTATTTATCAATTGCATAAACATTACATCATTAATTATTTAATGAAATAAAAAAATTATATATAAACTAAACAAACGTGCATTGCACGTTGCTTAAACCTAGTATATATATATACAACATTTAAATATGTACATTTGGATCTCATCATTCCACCATCCTTAATTTATATGCAGATGGGATGAATAAGTGGAAATTATGTATAATCGATTTTTTTAAGTTATCGTTTCAAAAATTAGATTTAAAATTTATTTATACAAAAATCAGATATTAATAATATTATTATAAAATTAAATTAATTTATATACCCATCCTTAATCCTAAACCCTAATTACTTTTCATCATCAGCATCTCCCTCTATCCCTTTCCATTCTCTCTCCTCCCTCACATGGACCGTCATTGTCTGAGACAACCTCCTAGCACATCATGTAGCTATGCACTTCACCGTGAAGCCATGCACATGCCATTATGTCGTATTGCATCTCTCTCTTCGTCGCCCGTCATGTCGTTGCAATTCTCCTGTCTCTATCTTCGGTCGCACGCCATGCCACGATCGCTCTCCTATCGCCAAGCACAAAGAAGTCACACCGCTATGCACAACAGTGTTCATAGCGCCACACAACGACACTTGCTCAATCAATGTTTTTATTTTTGTTTCTATTTCAGATTGTGAGATGGTGGTGACGGTGAGGTGGTGTCGACTTTTTTGTTTTTGTTTCTTTTATGAGTTTCAGATTGTGAGGTTGTGTTGGTGGTGGTGGCGATGAGGTAGTGCTGACTTTTTGGTTTCTGTTGCTTTTTGTGAGTTTCAGATTGTGAGGTGGTGGTGGCAGTGCTGTTTTTTAGGTCTTTTTCCTGTTTCTATTTGTTACAAATTGTAAGGAGGAGGTGGTGGTGGTTATGATGTTGGCTGAGGTGGTGGGATGGTGGTGATATTGGTGGTGTGGTGATTGTGGGTGGAATGGAGTGGGGTTGGGTTGGGTTTGTGACCAATTATTATGTTGATTGTGATCAATAAATAACTAATTTGTAATCAATAAATAATATGTGACCAATTATTTGATATTGTGACTGATAATTTGTGACCAATATATAATGTGACCTAAAAATCTGAGTCGTGGCTTATGAAATTTGTGATTTGTGACATATAAATTCTTTGATTTTTTATCGTAAAATAAATTGTGATCTATAATATTTTTGATTTATGGTCGAAAAATAGTTTATGACCAAATACTATGGAATTGTGACATTAATATATTTAATTAATAAAATATATTTTTAATCAATTATTTCATAAATACAATTTAATTAATATATGATTTTTTAAGTTTAATTTAAACCTTATTTTTCAATTTTTGAAATGGACAATATTTAACTTCTTAAATATGAAATTTTCCAATGAATAAATGTATCATCTTCTTAACAATGACTGTCATTTCACAATTTATTAGTAAAATTACTTATTTAATTTCAATGCAAATAACTTAGTAATATAAAATTATTTAGCCCTTATTTGGGAGGCATTTTTTATTGAATTATAATGAAAAATGTGATTGTTATACAGTGGAGGGTATATGGGTTGCAGCCTTTGTTGAATGCTTTCTCACAAATCGATTAAATTGTTTGAAGAAAAGACAATTTTGCTCCTTAATTGTAGCATTGAATCTATTAAAGTAGGACATTTTGGAGATTTACGTATAAAAAAATACATCTGAGATTGTCAAATATTACGATTGGACTGACGGCAAATTACTATTACAATGTTCAAATTTTTTATTAAAATATGAGAAGAATGGCGTCCAAATTCTTATTTTTACTTGTAATAATTTGATTTACAGAGCTGATAGGTATGTACATTCGGAATTCTTGGACCCATAGAGTACTTTACGTGTCATTCATGAAACAAATTCAAAATTAAATTGGTTTCTAATGCATATTTTCTTAAAATAATAACAAATTCAAAATTAAATTTGAATATGAAGTTAGCATATTAAATGGAACTTTTGAATTTAACCTCTAAAAAGTGTCTACGTTCCTTTGCCACATAATCGCCAATATCAACTTGCAATAAAGAGAAATTTTCTTAAAACACATTCTATTTTATTTATATGACAGAATTTTTTTATATAATTCATGGTTGTATTGAAGAGAATATATCTATATGTAACCTCCACGACTTGTTTGCCAGTGTTGACTTTTTTTTTTTCATCTTAGGGTCCGTTTGATAGCCTAGAAAATAGGTGAAAAATGAAATTATTTTCTAACTTTAGCCAATTGAGGGTGTTCGATAGCACAAATTTTCCTGACAAAGTGTTTTCCACCTTTTTCCATATACAATCATTTGATGCACAAAATCTTGATTTTGCTTTCCCACTTTCTTTTTTTTTTTTTTTGCTTTTTTTTATTATTTGCAATGGGAACAGATTCTAGATATAATGGTAAAAAAAATTTCACTTTTATTTACAACTTCCATACAAAACAAAGTCAAACGAATGATATTCGGTATGATAATTTTTTATTTTTTTTTACAATTGGAACAAATTTTAGACCCAATGGTAAAAAAATTATCACTTTAATGGACAAATTCCATAAAAAATGAAGTCAAATGGATACCAAACTTTCAACATTTTTCATGAAAAATTATATCAATCAAACACAATTAATTACAATTCCCTGTAAAACATTTTCTAGGAAAAGCAATTCCCTGTAAAACATTTTCTTTCCACCCATTTTTCACCCTTGCAATCAAACGGACCCTTATATTTTTTAATTTTATTTCTTTCTTATTTTAAATAATATTATTTATCTAAGAATAAAGACATTTTAGTCTTAATCAAAATTTTGAATCTTTGACGATTAATTGAACAGAAATCATTAAAAAGATCAATGGCACGTATAAAGTGAAATGTTAAAGATATTTACGTTAACATTTATAAGTCAGGGACCATTTACATCAATTTCCCAAGAGATGATGTTATTGGATATATCTATCACATTAAGTGTTTAAAAAGACATAATGTGTGACTATGCGTGAATATCAAGCTATGAGTTAGGCGAGTTTAAGCTGAGACATGAGTAAAAATGTGTTTTCTTAATTTAATATTATTTTAATTTTTAATCAATCAAAAAATATTTAACAATAGAGCATAATAACGTCTAGGCACGCATTAGCGGTCAACGACAATAAGACGACAAACCACTTGGTTTGATGTTTTTGCCACACATCGTGCATTGGCGCCACTTAAAAAAACCTTTTAGAACATTGATCACATATAAACTATTCGTGTGGAAAAATGGGTCATAAACGTGCCGATTATTGTGACAAGAATATTTTGGACTATTTGAGCATGATAATATAAAGAAACTACTCTTAAAGTTTTCAAACTTCCAAAATTAAAAAATATAATACTTATGGCTTTATTCAACTTTTTGATGCTTTTAGCTTCGGAATCTTTACAAAATAGGGAAGACGGTAGTTTTTTTTCATCTTATGGCTTGGTACAAGTCTTTCATAGATTCTTGTTTCAAGGGTACTTTATGTTTAACTTACCTCTCGGTTCGATATGTAAAAGAAAAGGTTTGGTAAATCACGTGGCCTTGGTTATTTAGAAATTAGAAAACCATTTAATTAAAAAATAAAATGTTTGTATGAGATGAGTAGATTCAAAGTACAGATAAATAGCATGGAAGAGAAAAAAAAAGACGAAAAAATAAAGAAACTCAATTATTATTGTTATAAAAAAGAGAAGAGAGAATAAAAGTCAATAGACTTTTCTGTGTATTATTATGAGAACCAAAACCCTATATTTATAGGGTCTAAAAGGAGAGTTACAGTTGGAATGAAATACACTTTCTGAACTAGATAAGACTTATCCATGTATCATGATAATACTAAATAATCATCAATAATTATCTTATTATTTTACAACACTCCCCATTTGATGATTGTTTTTACAATAACTGCCCCGTTAAAACTTTGTCTAATAAAAACTCAATGTGACAAAAAATCAAATGAAGGAAAAAGAATATAGTTGTTTTGAAGTATCAAAATGCTGCCTCATTAAAACCTTGTTAGGAAAACCCAGTGGGATAAAACCTAAGCGAAGGAAAAAGAGTACAGCTACTCACCCTGATGTTGATCACTGAAAATCTTTGAGTTGACGCATTCCAATCTCGTGAACCAATTTCTTGAATGTAGATGTTGGCAGTGCTTTTGTAAATAAATCGGCCACGTTGCCACTTGAACGAATTTGTTGAATATTGATGTCGCCATTTTTCTGAAACTCGTGTGTATGAAAGAATTTTGGAGAAATATGCTTCATCCGGTCACCTTTGATATAGCTTCATTTGAGTTGTGCAATACAAGCAACATCATCTTCATACAAAATTGTTGGACTATCTTTTGTTGAAACTAATCCGCATGACTCTTGGATATGATGAGTCGTGTTCCTCAACCATACACATTCTCGACCTGCTTCATGGATTGCAATGATTTCAGAATAATTTGAGGATGTTGTTGTTAATTATTGCTTCACAGATCTCCATGATATATATGTTCCTCCACGTGTAAACACATATCCTGTTTGTGATTTAGTTTTATGTG
Organism: Fraxinus excelsior; assembly: GCA_019097785.1. NCBI lineage: Eukaryota > Viridiplantae > Streptophyta > Magnoliopsida > Lamiales > Oleaceae > Fraxinus > Fraxinus excelsior. The sequence continues at coordinate 13,811,023 of CM032628.1, forward strand.
GGTCAAAGAGATAACATGCATATGCATATCCCACTAAAGCTGATCCCGACGTTTGAGAATAAAATAATCTCAAATCAATAGTACCCTTTAGGTAACGAAAAATATGTTTAACATCATTCCAATGTCTTTGTATTGGTGTAGAGTTATATCTTGCAAGAAGATTTACAGAAAAAGCTATGTCGGGTCGAGTACAATATGCAAGATAAGTTAATGCTCCAATTACACTAAGATATGGTACTTCAGGACCAAGAATCTTTTCTCCATCTTCAGATGGACGAAAAAGATCATTTTTTACATCAAGTGATCGAACAATCATAGGTGATGCCAATGAGTGTGCATTATCCATATAAAATATTTTTAAGACTTTTTATGTATATGTAGATTGATGAACAAATAATCCTTCTGAGAAATGTTCAATTTGCAATCCGAGACATATTTTGTTTTTCCCAAATCTTTCATCTCAAATTCATTTTTCAAATAATATGCAATTTTGTTGAGCTCTTCAGGAGTTCCAATTAAATTTAAGTCATCAACATAAACCACCACAATTGCAAATTCAATATCCGTTTTCTTTATAAAAACACATGTGCAGATATCATCATTTTTATACTCTTCCTTCAACAAATATTCGCTAAGACGATTATACCACATGCGTCCGGATTGTTTTAATCCATACAATGATTTTTACAGTTTAATTGAGAACATGGTTCTCAGACATGTTTCATTTGTTTCATGCACTTTAAGTCCTTCAGGGACTTTCATATATATGTCACTATCATGTGAACCACACAATTATGCAGTCACTACATCCATAAGGCGCATATCGAGCTTTTGTGATACGATCAAACTAATTAAAAATCTAAAAGTTATGGTGTTCATTACGGGAGAATATGTTTCCTCATAATCAATTCATGATCTTTGTGAGAAACCTTGAGCTATAAGTCAGGCCTTGTATCTTGTAATTTTATTGTTTTCATTTCTCTTTCGTACAAAAACTCATTTGTATCCAACAAGGATTACATTTTCAGGTGTTTGAACTACATGTCCAAACACTTTTCGTTTTTCTAAGAAATTCAATTCTGCATGTATGGCTTCTTTCCACTTTGGCCAATCGCTTGACAGTCTTTAACATACAGTGGTTTAGGATCCTCATATTGCATAATATTAAGAGTCACGTTAAAGACGAAAATATTGTCTATAACAACATTATTTCTCTCCCATAATTTGTGAGATAACATATAATTTATTGAAATCTCATTATTTTCGGACACTTGTGATTTTTCAGGAACCATATTTTCAATATTTGATTGATCAATTTTCTCTTCGATCGATATATTTCAACGAATTTATTTCGATTCATCGCTATTCATAATATGATGCAGTACATCATATGTAAAAGTGTTGTCGACAACTTTTTCTTATATTTTTCGATTCTACTTCTTTTTCCATGATGACATATAGTGATGGCAACGGGGCGGGTTCGGGGCGGGGCAGCCTCGCCCCGCTCCGCCCCTCCAATCCCCGCGCTCGCCCCGCCCCGCCTTTGATGGGCGGGCGGGGCGGGGCGGGGCGGATTTTTGCCCCGTTTAATGCCCCCATTTAGTTTTTTTTTTTTTTTAAACCAAAAATTTCCAATTAAATACAATTCAAGATTTTATAATCCAAAGAAAATAATACTTAAAATAATTACATCAATATCCAAACCAAACAATGAAAACAAACAATGTCCAAAATTAAACAAACAACGTTAAAAAAAAAAAAAAAAATTTTTTTAACGGGGCGGGGCACCCTCGCCCCGCCCCGCCCCGGGGCGGCAATCCCCGCCCCGCCCCGCCCCGCCAACCCGTCGGGGCGGGTTTTTTTCGCCCCATTCGGGGCGGGGCCCCGTCGGGGTGGGGCGGGGCGGGTTTTTTTGCCATCTCTAATGACATAACTTATTGAGATATCTCAATTTTCATTATTTCAGTTACATGAGCCTCTTCCGGAGTTTTATAATATGTTATGTCTAAATACTCATTAAAAGTATATACCTCCTTAATAAGACAACATTTATCAATTGCTACATTTACGTTTGGAGGACTTTATAATAGAATCGAATGTCATCATGCTTTAGGCGTGCCATGAATTTATCAAATACAATATTAATGAATTGTCCTTCCAGAAGTCAATTCGAGTTGGAGCATTTAAAGCTGATGTGTGATATTGTCAATATCTTTGGTCATTAAATGCATCTAAATAAATTATCTTTCGAACTTCTGGTTCGAATCGTCTTTTGCGATGATTTATATATTGATGCATTTGTATATTATTTTCAGCTTTTTAATTATTCTCCCTAATGCTGAGATAATTGTCAAATCAAATTGACAATCATTTTACAAATATCATCCATTTGGGATAAGGGTTCATTCTACCTATTTATTCTCAGTATTTTCTTTTTTACTTTCCATCTCAGTGCATTGTGGTGGATTAATTTTACATATACAGCACTATCGAAATAATTTGATGGAAGAATTAGGCTCTGACCATAAGCCAAATTATAACAGGAGAAATATGATGTTGACCTGATGTGTAATGACTTTCCCTAAACTGAAATGGGAAATATTTTGTTCTCAATTAAATTAATTGGAGACGTTTAACAAACAATAATGTTAAATCATTTATCGACATCTCAACTAACCACTTATTAAAAAGTTGAGATTTATGATCACTAGTATTAAAAAGACACATTGTCTTAATTGTATAATTTGAAAATTATGTTCATAATTTGAGTATCACTTTTGCAAACTTCAGGTTGCGAACACCATGCAATCATCTAATATTTGTATTAAATCTATTAGATACAAATAATATCTAGATGGTCAACGTGGAGGGTGTCGGGGCCTCATATATCACCCTAATTAATTTTCAGAAATATAGAGAATTAAATCATTATTTAACTAGTGACGATCAATAACCAATTTTCAATAAAGAGAACAAACATCAAATACAATTTCATTGGATTGAAGAATATTTCGGTTCTTCATTGAATATCCATTTGAATATTTAATTTCGCATCATTATTGATCCAGTGATGGTACAACTGGTCATGCCAAACAATAAAGTCAAATTAAACTTTTGGTTCAATATAAAATATAATTCAATTATTTAATTTCGAAGAATATGATTAAACATTAAATAATCATATATCATTCAAGTAATCAAACTAATCATTATCCTCGTGAAGTTAATTACATGTTGTCATTCAGGGATAAACATGAATTCATAATGATACATTCTTCGAAACATGTGCTATTTCGAAAGCAAGGTATTTCATTATTGCTTTTTCAAGAGTTATGTGTCAATATTGTCAATATTCTTCGGGAATATTGAACATTATAATTCATGCTCTTCAGGAGCAATTAAATATTATTATAATAAAATTATTTAAGAATTTACTCTTCTGGAGTAAAAGTATAATTTATGTTAGATTTTACATAATTATACTCTTTGAGAGCAAACAAAACCCAACTAGAATATTAATAATAATGTACTACTTAAGAAGCAACAATATTTGTAATAGACAAATCTACAAATAATATTCTTCTGGAATATAGGAATCGTAATGTCATGCTCTTCGGGAGCAAGTAATATTTTTCAAGAATATTAATTATAATGATATGCTACTTCGGGAGCAACAACATGATAAATTATTAATTTAAAGTTTATGAGAGAAATATGTGCTACTTCGGGAGTACATTGTATTTTAATTACTTTTTCCAAAGCAATATGTCAATATTCTTCTAGGATATTGAAAATTATAATTTATGCTCTTCAGGAGCAACAACAAATTATTTGTAGATAGATCTACGAGTAATATTCATCTGAAATATTAATTATAATATTGTACTATTTCAGGAGCAACAACAATTTTATAATAGATAAATATAAGAGTACTAAATTCATAAATTATACTACAAACGTGAACGAGATAATTAATCAAACAATATCAATATGACATAAGTTACGTGTTTTCCTTCGTGGATAAACACTAATTTAAAATAGTATGTTCTTCGAAATATGTGCTACTTCAGGAGCTCGTTGTATTTTAATATTACTTCTTCAAGAGCAATATGTCAATATTCTTCTGGGAATATTGAAAATTATCATTTATGTGCTTCAAAAACAAGTAATATTCTTCTGGAATATTAATTATAATGTTGTGCTACTTCAAGAGCAACAACGTGATAAATCATTAATTTAAAATTTATATAAGAACATCTAAAAATATTTAATCATGTTAAAGACACAAAGAGCATTTAATAATCATCATAAATGTAGATTTTATCACTAATAAAAAAATTAAAGCAAAGAGTACATTAATCAAAACATGAGTTAATACATCTAAGGGTAAAAGGCAAAGAATATTTAATTATTTACGTACATAAATTAGAGCAGAGAGTAGAAAATTAATATAATAGTGCTCTTGATTACCCAAATTGAATCAAATAATGATAATATCGCAAATAGTTTCCGCCGCAATCAGTTTCTGCTGCAAAGTGGATTTGATCCAATTTGTTTATACCCATAGTTTCTGCCGGAAATATTATGACAATGCTAATTGACTCAAATTCATATAACTTTAAGATGCATGGATAACAATGCTAATTGACCTAATTCTTAGTCATGCACAAACTTCATTGTTGGTATAAGCAATTTTGGCATCATGCATGGATCAGATTAATTCACATGTATGTGTATAAAAAAAGTTAGCAATTAATGCAAATTGGGGTAGAAAATATAAAGGGGTAGTAGACACGAAAATCAATGCAAATTAGGGTAGACTTTTACAAATTACTGTACGTGTTCCAACTATAAAATTCATACTAATTTTAACAAAAATCCCTACCAATTTATAATGCACGTGTATATAAAATAATTCACATGCTACCAAATTGATTTTGGTACATATGATTGATGATTATGTAAAAGAAAAATTACTACCTTTGCTAGACTTGGAAGAATTAAGCGTTCGTGTTGATAACGTGTTATAAAAAAAGAATTAAGCGTTCGTGTTGATAACACTTTACTCATTCTCAAATTTCATCATTTTAGAAAATTTGAAAAATGAAGTGTATGTTACATTTGGAAAATACTAATCAAATTGAAATGATGTTGGAAATTACGATCATATGATGGGATAAGATCCGTGTATAGACCAGTTTATGGAAGCAAACTTTTGACTTTGCTTACTTAAAAGGTATAATCAACTTATTGCTTGTGTTGTTAGCATATATTATATGCCTTCTATATATGAAATATTATCGAGAAAGATTGAAGTATTGTATGCAATAATGTACGAATAACATTACTCATAATTACTAGATCGAGTCTGGCCTTTGACATTTTGGTCCCATGAGAATATAAATGATTATTAAATCGTTTCACTTTTTTTTTTTTGGCGAACGTTTTCAAATATCTCATAAATAATGGCTAATCGAGCTTACAGTTATAAGGTAAACAAGTTAAAACTTTAGTATAGTTACTTGAAGTACATATGATATTATATTTTTACAGCCTAATTAATATTAAAGTTCATTCTCAATCGATGAAAGAAGTTTACTTGAGCTCGTATACATGTAACTATTAATTAAATCGATATTTGGTGGGGATTTAAATTAAGTTTTTAGTAAATTGTGATAGAATTTTTGAAATGTGTGGCTGAAAAGTGGTGGAGTCCATGAAAAATATTGTTAATATTGATTGTTTGATTTTGATTTCGATTAAAATCAGATTTTAATCCAAAACAAACATGCTCGAATTTCGGGACGCGTCGAAGTTATTGTTGAAGTTGAACTAGGCAATTTGGATTTGCAACCCTGTACTAACGTCATGTATGATAGGACAATTCCGAAATGCTCAAGTTTCGAATAATGGCAATAGTTCTTTAGCCCTTGTTTGAAACCCATTTTTAGATGAAAAGAAATTTTAGAATAGTGATTGATGTAAGAATGTGGGGTGGAAAAGTGATGAAAAGTTTTTGATTTGTGTGTAATATTATTTTATTTGGAGAATGTGTGGTTAAAATGAAGAATGAGAATGAGAATGAGAATGAGAAATAGAAATTAAAGGGTGTCAAACGGGGGCTTAATTTCATAATTGCGGCCGTCCTTACTGTCTCATTTTAGAATTTAACTCTATTTAATTCTCCCAATTAATAAGCGATTATTTTCTTAATTTTTCTTAAGTGCAAGTTTGTCAAAACTTATCATTACTGGTAAGGTGTGAGCTCAAGGAACGTGCATTTAAAAAGTAGGTAAAAGTTGTAGATCGTATAGCACAGGTAAATAAATATAGAGTTTCACCTCATGCTTCAATCGATTAATTTTTTAAGCTTAGCTAGCATGTTTAGAGTATTTCTAAGAGACACTTTAAACATAAGATACTCTCTATTTAAAAAAAAAAAAAAAAAAAAAAAATCGATGTTTAAAATTATGCTTCGAAAGACTCTATAAATTAATATTTTAATTTAAAAAGTGAATTTGACTCACCAATTTTGGAGAGTCAAATCTACTTCATAATTAAATGCATTCAAAATATTTCAGTTTTCAATGAAGGAAAATAAGATGTCCATGTTTGGTCCCTATTAAATTTTAATTCCTTCTTCTCTTTCCTCTTATCAATCACACGTTCTCTTAATAAAATAATATTACAGATAAATTCAGAAATTCTCCTTATTTTTTAATCACGCATTCTTCAAAAAATATTATTCCAAAATCAAATTTTTTTTTTTTTTTTCAATTAATGAAGCTCAAACAAGGGCATAATAATTTAAAGGAAACTAGTGAAAATAAAAAATATGAAAAAACAATAAATATTTTTTTTAGAATTATAAAATTAAGTGTTAAATATAAAGAGTACACTGAAATACTTAAAAAAATTTACTTTCTAAATTTATAGATACTCTCCAAATTGTAAAATATAATCTTTAAAAATAGTCTCTTGAAGATGCTTTAAGTGTAGGGGTTGTTTCGGGTGCTTTTATGGAGCTCAAAAGAGTTTTAAGGAACTTTAGGATGTTTTGCCAAATGTATATGTGGAAATTGAGCCTATGTGGGCTTGAACATTTATGATTTGTGTTCTTGTTGGAATTTAAATGTGTACTACTCAATTCTTGTTGATCAAGTGTGGTGTAGGATATATTGTTGGTGGGAATCAATTTTGTGTTTTTGTGCTTATTCCATAAGCAAAACAGATGAAGTTCATTTGATCTTCTAAGCCAACAAATATTTTGTGTAGTGGCATGTACATGCAATGATATGTTTTGTATAGAATAATGTTATTTAAAACTATTGATGTTACGATATTGGTCTATATGACACCAAGTGTATGCTCGAGAGTTTTTATTCCAATGATTTGACCAATTTATGGGGGGTTAAAAAAATTGGGGCTTGTTAATTTTTTTGGGCACCAACTTTGGACGGTTTAAAAATCACCCAAAATTGGTGTAGTGTAATGTAAGTTTGACATGTTCTCTCAACCCATCAAATCGGCGAAATTTGACAGTTTCTCATATTATCTTCTATAAAATAATATTTTCCAACCAACAATTTTTTTTTTTTCAAAACTAACTTGTAAATAAATATATATTAACTAAAATTTTTTTTATTTATATGCAAAAAAATTATATTATAATTAAAAAATACTTACAAGTAAAATATTATTTATAAGATAAGAACAATTACATTATAATTAAAAAAATATGTGTAAGTAAAAAATCACTTTTATGTAAAAAAAAAAAATTGTTTACAAAATAAAAATACTACTAATAAGATAGAAATTCAGTTATAAAATATAAAAAGGTACTTATAAGTAAAAAATCATTTGAATTATTTAAAAGTATAAAATTTACTTATAATTGTAAAATTTACCTTTAAGTAAAAATATTAACTTAAAATTTTAAGTAAATATTAACTTATACTTAAAAAAATTTCAATTAAAGATTAACTTATACATATATGTAATTTTATCCTTCTAAAAAACTTTCAGAATTGGTGGATAGTAAACTCTAAAACATAGATTGAACAGTTTTAAAAATTGCTACTAAAATCACTTAAAATCGATCCGCTCATAAACGCACAAAATCAATATTTTTTTAAAAAAAAACTAATAATCGGTACTCCGAAACTTCCAAGCAGGCTCTTAAGTGTTATTATATAAAATGTACAATTAAATTAATCACATAATTTCAAATATAACATATTTAATAATGTCACATAGACTAATATTTTAATACCTTTGATGATGCTGAATAGCATTATTGTCTTCAAAGACATTATACTTGAGATTTTTACTCAACCACCATTCTTCAGCCCGACTCATCAAATACTCCTTCACACTCTTCAGGTCTGTAGTGTATCATTTTTCATTTCTTAGTAACGAGATTCATTAGGAGGAAACTGTCCAAAATAGGTGTTGAATACAAGGGAAATAAAATAATTGTATCTTCATATTCATATAAAGAAAATTAAAAACACGAAAAAAAATAGGCTCTTGATGGCAAATATTTCATCTGCAAATTGTGTTCATGTAAAATAGGGACGGGGCATAAATACAGAGGTCCATCAACATGGTGTCTACCCACCAAAATTTGAATGAAGTTGTCAAACTGCTAGTGTACAAAAATTCGAAATAAAAGTATTATTCGACTCCCATAAAGTATAAAACACATGTGATGTCGATGAAACTCTATGTAGAGATTCTTGTCTCGTATAACTTTTAACGATAAATGACAGCTGCAAATTGTAAGAATCTATCGTGATCGACAACTTCTAATCATTTTCAAGTTGTAACGAGAAGGTACAGAAGTCCCTTCAAATATTCAACTATTTCTGATCCTCCCAGCTTTGAGCTTCCATATACTCTATCAACAAAAGTTATTGGAACCTGTCAATAGGTAAAAACCACAATTAGAGATCGGGCTTACATATGTTCACCAGCGATAATTACACAATTGAAATCCTTTAGGTTATTGAAAATCATAAACCAAAATCCCAAGAGAGATGCTTAAGCACATGACAATCTAACACACATTTCTATTTTGTAGCGTCGTTCAAATAATATCCTATCGCTGCCACAAGAAAATTGTTTGTGTGGCATTAAAACACAGACAATATTAAACCTTTATTCTGTTTCCATCACAAAACGGCTATAGAGGGATATCAAAAGGTATGAAATCATATAACGACTAGCAAAGTACTTAAAATCCAACTTCATTAATGGCTGCGAAATACAATTATCAAAAGATAGCTAATATTGAGTATTTTTGTCCATCAGAACAAGATTTATGCTCAAAATGAGCACTTGAAGAATGGCAGTCAATGATGAAATCAAAATAAAGTAATATGATATGCATGCCCATCAATAGTGAAGGACTGTATATGGAATAACATCACAAGCCTTGTATAGTAATCCAGGGCTATAGTAGGGGTGCGCACAAGCAGAGCTGACCTATATATACAAACCGAAACTAGGATATTGAGGCTCAATTATGACTGCAATTTTAGTTTGAGCATTATTACCAAAAGGATATTAATATTTAAAACTAATTAAATGTTTCAGTTTAAACCAATCAAATATTAAATTTAGCAATATAATATAAAATCATCAAATGATTGAGAGTTTCAAACAGCTTTCTCCAATCTTGAGCTTGGTTCCATTGATTATTTTTTAACAGCAAGTTCTTTTGATCTCATCTTTACCGAAACACCATTTATTTCCAGGCAGCACTTTGAAGCCCAGTCATTCTCACAAAATTACCAACCTTTTTCACAATCAACTACAATGATGAAGGAGCTAACTCATGTTGAAATCAAAACAAGATGAAAATTTTAGCATATATATAGAGAACCTTATCACAAAATGTAGATTTCACATCACAACTACCTCTTCTATGTGGTAACCCTTTCTTGAAGCCCGAACAATCATCTCCATCTGGAAAACATACCCTTTACTCACACAAGAGCTTATTACATCTTCAAGCACGGATTTACGATAAAGACTTCAAAACCAACAATAATAATCAAAAGCTTGTAGGTGAAGTACAAATAAATTAATTGTTATTGAAAATGATTTGATTGTACCGGAACGATCCAGTTAGGTCTGATACACCTGGCCAAAGAAAAGTCTGTGCAAGGACATTTGCCCCTCTGCTCGTCAATTTACGCATAAGATTCCACCCATGCACACCGCCACCTTTAACATAACGAGTTCCAGTGACTATGCTCGCACCCGTTTCCATCTGTTTCCTAAACTCAAGAAGTTTTCAGGTAGTAAACATATTTAGCCCATGTTTGACAACCATTAAAAGAATTTTTTTTCTTAAACTCATTTTCAATCACATATTCTTACAATAAAATATTTTGCAAGTAAAACCCAAAACTTATTTCCTACTTTTTAACTACACATTCTCAAAAAAATTATTATTTCAAAATTCATTTTCCCCACAAAACTCTTTTTAATGGTTGTCAAACAAGGGCTTAGACTAAAAAGATCAAAGAGTTTTTCATAATGATTTTTACTTGATGAAGCTCGGCAGGTATTTTGGCTGCAAACGAACATGAAAAAGAAACAAACAACAATTAGATTAATTAAGGTGAAAATTAATGCTGCAGAATGAGCAAAAGTAAAGCAGCTAAGTAAATGCATAAAGACTATCTAAAGTTCAAATGAATTATGCTATAGCGATAGACTAATCATCTAGTCATCTTAAATAGTACTGATCTCCGACTAATTTTTCTTTTGTTCAAGCTAAAAATTTCTAGCATGATATATATTGAGATAGGTTGCAGAATCTTTTCATCATTTTTCATTTTTAGAAGAACGCGAGAAAGCAAACAGGATGTTGCACTTGAGCTAAAATCACGTGCATGAGAAATACCCTGGTCACATCATAGATTAAAAATACATATTCAGAGTGTAATATTACATGAAAAAGAAATCCTTTCCTTTTGTATTTGATGACACAAACTTACATGGTGTGATAAATCAGCATCCATTATAACAACAAAATTGCCAGAGGCATGCTTCAGACCATGCATGTAAGCAGTCCCTGAAATAAAACAACATTTAGGAGCACATCATATTATCATTCAAAATATAGAAAGCCTAAATACAAACCTAAGCCAAGCTTCTTGGGTCTGGGTCTCAACAGCTGCAGTAGAAGAAAACCCGCGTAAAGAATAAAGCTAAGAGCTAAAATTGCAGATCATCACACTCAACAATAAAGACAGATTTAATTTTTCAAAACTTACAATGCGATCTTCTCCATATACTTGCTGCAATTGTTTGACAATATCCTGAGTTCCATCAGGACTCCCATCATCCACTACTATTATTTCAAAGTCAACATCCCTGATCAGACAGAAAATATAAGTTACAATATTGACCAAGTCCAGTGTCTGAAACACATGCTTAATAATCAATTTCACATGCTTTAATCCCTCTTCTCCGGATATTTTTGCTAACAAATACCAAAAATGCACAGGAAAAGAATCAGCACCAGTCCACGGAATCATAAAGATGGCCAACAAATGGGAGACTTCCAAATTCTCGAACGAGGGACAAGCACTAGCACAAATCAATGTAACCTACAGTAGGCTTTCACTTCATTGAACATTGTTTTTATTTCAAAAGAATATTGGCATCATAGTTTCAATTTATTAAATATTGTTCATCACTTAAAGGTAGAAACAAGACCATAGAATAATATTCTGCAAGCAATTACTTGGAAATACGGTATTTACATTTTGCAACAGTTTGAAAGGAATGTAAAAAGGCAAGATATTTTCACGATGAGACCAAAAAACTATATTAACGAACGCCAAAATGGGTTTCAAATCGCTCATTAACAATCAAGCAACCATGACAATGTGATCAAACTGTCAATAGCCATTACCAAGAAATTATGCGACCAGATGCGAATCGACAGATCACATACGTTATGAGGCCCCATTTAGTTTAGATTTTTTAACTAATATATAATCAGAAACCTTTCAATATTTTACTGAAGTCTTAAATTAGAACACCAACACTGATAAATTACTATCTATAAAAGTTCACAAAAATTGATCCTTTCAAGTCAGGTTCTCACAATTGCTTTCATACAACATGATCATTATGTATCATCCAAACCAAATGATAATCAAACACTATATTGATGATCTTCATCCTTCAAAGCAACAAGGATGCCGGAAATTATGATTAAACATAAATTTAACAAATGCTCCAAAACCAATGATCTGATACTTTCTTCTGTACTTAAACAAAGAAGAATCACTTCTTCTAATGCACTAGAAAAGTTCTCATTATGATTCAAAAAATTAGCATTTCCCTGTAACTTCAAATCGCTCACAGCAATTTCGATTCTACGCCACCAATAAAAAATAGGTCTTTATTCGAAATAAAAAAACGCACACAAAATCGCTCATAGAAATTTCAATTCTACGCTCCCTAAAAGAAATCTAATGATAGTCGTTTAGAAAAAGGGAAAAAAAACCTCAATTTCTTTAATCGGAATCAAACACATACATATAGAGAGAGAACGTACGAAAGATGCTTGAAGATGAGGTAAACAATGAGAGCGATGTTGAGGCGTTCATTGTAGGTAGGCACTATTATGCTATACTTTGCAGAACTCTTCTCCGATTGCTGATTTTCCATTTCACTGTGATTTCCCGTCGTTCCTCCCGGAATGGGTTAGGTTGAATCATACCCGAGATCCATATTAAGCCAATACGGGTACCTGTTTCCAACTTCTCTTTTCGGGTCAGTCCAGACAAAAAGACCAATGTTTTTGGACTTTTAGTGTTAGTTTCAGCTACATTATTTTGAAAGGATGTATTCTAAAATAGTAGATTGATTGAGAATATGTGGTTGAAAAATAAAGAAAAGTTATTGATGTGATGAAAAATAGTATTTTATTGAAAAATGTGTGATTGAAAATAAGTAGAAGAATAAAAATGAAAATTTTAATGTGTACCAAATATGGGCTATATTAGAGTTGTTATCGAGGGAACTTGACCCACATAGCAGTTATTATTATTTGTTAATTATGATTTTTTAATCTTTTGTTGTTTTTAATGTTATTATGTTCTTATAAGAATGTAATGGACTCTACATACTCACCTGAAAATTTTAGGGCTTAACTCATCCCGATTGACATATATGGATGCGGCGAGTCGAGCTAACTCGTTAGTCGCTTGTTCATGAATGAGTAATTAGCACAAAACGTCCCTACCTTTGGGGTTGATTTCGGAAACCGTCCCTGCCTTTCATTTCTTGGCACAAAACGTCCATATCTTACACTTTTGTAGCGCTCAATATCCTTTTCACATGTTTTTGATGATTTTACCCCTCATTCAAATGAAATGAAAAGAAAAACTAAAGAATTAATTGCAACTATAACCCCAAATTTTTAAAAACTACTTTTCAATCACTCTCTCTCCATTCTCCTTCACCTCAATTCTGCCTCCTCCACGGCGCCGTCGCCAATTGAACCTAATTTTGATATGAAATTGTCAACCAATCCTCTGAAACCTCCATAAATCTCCATCCACGTTTTGAGCATATATTCAAACCTCATTTTGAGCATATATTCAACATTAACAGGATTTGCAGTAATAGTATTATCAAGAACGTGAATATGAATAGTTCGAGTAGGAGATTTTTTAAGAAGATAAGTATACCAATTACACAGATTATCAAACGGGTTTTTCCAGCTTGATTTCATGTAAGATTGACAAATTTCACACTTGCACCAAATCCTCAGTCTTGCAAAGTAGAGGATCTGCAGACTTCAGACCAAAAAAAAAACCCAAAAACTGCAGACTCCATGGAGGATAAAATAAGATAAAAAGATGAAGAACAAAAGAAAATATCAAACACCGATGGGTGATAAAGAGACGAAATGAAAACTTTATTGATATTAAAAAGAGTGCACGTTCACACATAGAAACATTTATGCATATATAACAGCATTACCATATAAATCAGTGGCTGTTTGAATAATGTCTGTGTGGGATGTATTGAGGATGATATGTCGTCGATGGAGGATAAACAATTTGTTGGAAAATATATTGTTTGACAAATGAATTTTCACTTGTGTATGTGAAATTAATCTCACATTGATTGAAAGTTGGGATTTGAAGAGGAGCCTTAAAAGGTATTACAATCTCACATTGGTTAGAAATGAAAAAGTGGGAATATATGAGGACTATAAATAGTACAATCCCACATTGAAAAAAGAAAAAGAAGTGTGGCAAGTGGGAAAACTCAAATAGTTATCCCACATAAGATAAGAATAAGTTTGTGAACCAATTTATATATGGTTAACAATTTGTAAGGTGTAACCATTTGTTGCATAGAGACTCCTCCATGGCCTACGCGCCCGCAGGGGGGGTGCAAATCTTGGACCAACTTGGCCTTCGAGTCTTGAACTTGTGTACGGGCGCGACCTGCATACACGAATGTCGGACCGAATGAGTCAAAAATTGGCAACGAAGTGCAAACCACATTTTTGAATTTTTGTATTTTTTACGTTTTTCCATTTAAACATAACTTGAAAACGATTTTTCATTTA